>VMDO01020066.1:0-38297 GCA_007922755.1 Pedetes capensis | reverse complement strand
TGGAGAGCAAGGAGCAAGCAGCCCCTATAGAGCAAGGCTCTATCCCTTTAAGTGCTGGCTCTATGCCTGCAGCATGGAATGCTGCAGGCTAAGTGCTGGTACAGCTCAGCCTTAAAGGCACAGCCACAGCCGCTGGTGTTCAGTTGAGGTCCGATGGTCTTGACTCTCGCGGCTCGCCTTCTTTACCCCCCTCCTTCCCAAGGATGGGAGGAGTTGGGAGGCTTTTCGTGGCTTGCTAGATGCCTTCAGCTCTTCAGGGCCCCTGGGCTTGATCTCGCGGCTTGCTAGATGGTCTCGCTGGAGTAGGGAGCGCTGGTCCAGGTGATGAGGTTCAGGAGATGGTCAGAGAGGTGAGGATCAAAGGAGTAATGGAGGTGATATGGGGTCCAGGAGCCCTGCTTTTATAGGGTCCTGGTGGGGTCACATGGTGGGGTTCAGCCAATCGGGGCACACAGCTGGCAGGTACAGTGGGCAAACAGACATAACTGCCAAGTGGAGACAGTTATTACCTGCAAGGTGGTGAGGGGAGCCAATCAAAATTATGGTGGTTGAGGCTGGTCAAGCTGGCTGGGGGCCATCTTTGCTCACTCGATGGGAGGGGCTGTTTTGAGTGAGTGAGATGAGCCCTGGGGTCAACTAGGGGTCAGCCCCTCAAGCTGTTATGAGGGACCCTAGCTGAGAGATATTATTTTAAAAATCCCCAACAAGGTGCGGGGGGCAAGGCTCTGGGTAAAAACCTCCAAAAGCCTGCCCCCACTGACCTACTTACAAAGCTTAGCACCTGCCTCCCAAAGTTCCCTAGCCTCCACAAACAGCACCACAACCTGTGGACCAAATGTTCAAATGCATGATGTTTGGGGGACAGTTTAGATCCAAACCACAATATTCTGCCTCTGGCTCCCAAAGGTCATGGCTATCTCATAACACATTTTGCTTGAGTCTTAACAGCCTCAACTGCGTTCAAAAGTCCAAGCCAAAAGTCCCCCCAAGACTCAAGGCAAATTTAGCTGTGAACTCCTACAAAACAAAAAACAGATTACATACTTCCAATATACAATGGTACAGAGTAAACATTCCCATTCTGAAATGGAGGAATGGGGACACAAAAAAGATTGATCTGAAGCCAGATCTATAACCCACTGGACATACAAATTTTGTGGTTCCATGTCTAGCATTTGGCACATGCAACATCATCTGGCACCTGGCATCATCTGGGCTTAAATAGGGTTGGGCAGTGGCCCTGTGGCCCTCTTGAGCTGGCTCCACGCATTGTCAATAGCTTTCCTTGGCAATGTTTCACATTGTTGGCATATCCAATGTCCTGGGGTCTCCATTGCTGCTTAGGCTCCACCACCAAAGCTTCATCCATCTGCCTTTCAGAGGCTTTCCTCAGAACACCTGACTCTGGTACACATTGCCTGGCCTCACAGGCTATCTTTTGGGACCTTAATGGCAGCCTTCATAACCCCATAACTCTTGTATATTTCATGCCTGCAAAATCAGCACCAAATGGACAACAACATGATTTCCTGCTAGCTTGTGTGGTAGCTTTCCCCTTTCGAACCACAGCTGCAGCAGCAGCCTCTGTTTGCCCAGACAAGAAATCACTTCTCTAGATGATCCCTTTGCAGCAGGGCACACCAAATGTGTTTGCTTTTCAGCCATTCTGTTTTCAAATAGAAGTGTTTTAAATGAGTTTTCTATTTCACACCCTAGGGACTTCAATGGGAGGGGCCTGGCTGACTCCAGTTTTGCCCTCAGGGGATTTCTATTGTCCCAGTCAAAAGCTTGAGGCCTTCCTTTAATGTGGCTAATCCCTTTAACAACCAAGACCTCCTTGTATGAACCAGCCCTGTCCACAGTAACTTTAGACAAGCTGTGAAATTTTTCCTCTTTAAACTGCACATTTTCAGCTCTCTTGCTGTACATTCTGCTCCATTTTTTTAAATCAGAAATTTGGCTGAAAGCAGCAAGAAACAACCATGTCAGTTCTCCTATCTCTTGCTGCCTTCATATGATGTTTTCTCCATCAAGTTAATTAGTCCTTTACTTTTTAATTCAGCCTCACTCAAATTTTTAGGATGTGGGCAAACCACAGGCAAGCTCTTTACTACAATATGACATGAATGCCTCTAGTGAAGTTCCAAATAGAGTCCTTACTTTCCTCTGAAACTTTCTGAGCCCCATCCACATTTCTATCTACCGTGACATTCTGATCTTCCAAATGCTCTCCAAAACCACCCCTCAAGCCCTGCTTACAGAATTCCAGGGTTTCTCTTGCCTACATTGCCAAACTCTTTCAAAGTCCTCCTGCAATGGCTTAAGAACCACATGGTCAGGTTTCTGCACAACCTCACTCTCAGTAACAATTTTCTGTGTTATTCAGGTGGTATGTTGATATGGCAGAGAAACTGACTGAAACAAACATATGGGAGAAATGGTTTATTGGGGGCTCACTGTTAGAGGATTTTTGTCCATAGAGGTGGGAAATTGTGGTGGGGGGCAGGCATCTGGGCAGGCAGTGGCAGCCTGTGACAGAGAACCTCATATATTGGCAATCAAGAAGAGAAAAGAAGGTGGGGAGGACTGGAACCAGGACTCTGGGTAAAAATCTCCACAGGCATACCCCAGGGACCGACTTACACAAAACTTAGGACCCACTTCCCAAAGTTCCATAGCCTTCATAAACAGTGCTACTAGCTAGGAACCAAATGTTCAAACACATGACCTTTAGGGAACATTTTAGATCCAAATCATAACATAAAACAATACATGTTTAGTTTAAGAACTAAAATATTACAAAAAGCAGTCCCTTAGACCACACTTCCTCAACATCTATTCCTGATTCTTTATGGTAACCCCTTTTAATTCTTTGATGTTTTGTTTAATTCTTTTGATGTTTAGATACATTTTCTAAATAATGGACTTATGCTATTATTTCTTGGTTAACAATTTTTTTTTTGCAATATTTGCAGGGATTGAACCCAGGGTCTCATGCACACTTTGCAAGTGCTCTACCACTGAGCTGCACACACACACACCCCCGCCTCATTTTATTTTTTATCTTGAAACAGGGTCTTACTAAATTATGCAGGCTACCTCTAGCCTTAGACTAATGATTCTCTTGCCTCCTCCCAAATCACTGGGATTATAGGCATGCACCACTGTGCCCAGCAATTTTCAAATTTTAAACATTATTTACTTTATTCTGTGGAAAGAGTTAGCTCTCAACATATCCCTTCACATCCTCTCAAAACCACACATGTATTTCCATTTCTCCATCTTTCTAACATAATAATAACACATGCTTAAGTTAAATCCTTATTTGGTTAAGCCTACATAATTATGAATCTATAAATACTGTTTATAGCTCAGTCATGGAATACATTAGAGTCACATTTCTTGTATAGCTTTATTTCTCAAGAGTTTATACTTTCTTCTTTTTTTCTGATTATTTGATTTGCTAATATACCTGTCATTAACTCATCCTTTTCATTAGAATGCCTCTCAATGTAGTAAAACACCTCATATAATCTTATCAATTTAATTTGTTTCTTGGAGACTTCATTATGTACTACTCTGTCCTATTACAATTTGGACTAATAGTTTTCTAGGTTGCTGGACACCTACCATTGTGAGACATCCCTTTGCCATCATCTTGGGTATTCTCTTCACCTCTCTTGTTCAATCCTTTTCCTTTTTTTCTTTTTATTCTATGCACTATGCTTTTCCCTTCTTTCCTCCCTTCCTTCCTTCCTTTCTCCCTCCCTTCCTTCACTCCTTCCTTCCTTCCTTCCTTCACTCCTTCCTTCCTTCCTTCCTTCCTTCCTTCCTTCTCTCTTTCTCTCTCTCTTTCCTGCTGGGAATCAAACCCAGGGCCTCAACATGCAAAATCTCTACCACTTAGCTACACCCTAGCTCCTATTTCTTATCCTTCCATACTCCCATACGCGTGCAACCATAGCCCTGTGGCATCCAATCCCATCAGATCTTGGAAGCTAAGCAGGGTCAGGCCTGGTTAGTACTTGGATGGGAGACCACCTGGGAACACTAAGTGCCGTAGGCTTGGGAGAAGAACCTGGCAACCCACTCCCAAAAATTAATCCGCCATTGAAAACCCTATGAACAGCAGAGAAGCACTGACAGTAGTGTTTCGCCTGTTGTACATAGGGTCGCTATGAGTCAGATACTGACTTGATGGCACCTAACAACAACAACAACTCCCATACAGGTGTAGGAGTAGGAATGATGTTGAGGACTTGTTGTTGTTGTTGTTCAGAGCTATAGAGTCGTGCACAACTCATAGCGACCCTCATAGGGTTTTCAATGGCTGTTTTGGGATTGCCTCAGGAGTGGATTGCCACATCCTTCTCCCATTTTTACAATGCTGGGAATTGAACTGGGGACCTCAGATACTGCAGAGCAGTGCTCTACCAACTGAACTAAATACCAGCCCATATTGAGAACTTACATATCTTAAAACACCTTTACCCTCATATTAAGATAGACTTAGAATTTTATTTTGGTGTTTTCTTTCAGAATTTTTATAGCATTTCTCCATCGTTTTATAGAGTTTTTAAATATTTAACAGAAAAACTGAGGGCAAGTGTAATAATCAGTGGCAGAATGTTCTCTTATACAGCTTCTATGTACTAAAGTAGAGAGGGATAAAAATGAAACCAATTCCAGCAATATTTGCAATTGATAAGGGAGTCATTTATAGACCGATAGCTTGAGTCTAAGAAGTAAATTCTAAACTGAGGATTGTGGCACACACCTGTAATCCCAGCAACTCAGGAGGCTGAGATAGAAGGATTGTAAGTTTGAAGCCAGAGGCAGCCTATGGAAATTAGCAAGACCCTGTCTCAAAATAAAAAGTAAAAAAGAGGCTGTGGGCACAGCTTATTGGTAGTGCACCTGCCTAGCATGCATGAAGCCCTGGGTTCAGTCCCAAGCACCACACACACACACACACACCATATATATATATGGCATCTGGCTTCAAACTTATAATCCTTCTATCTCAGCCTTCTATCTCACACATAAATATATATTTACACACACACACACACACACATATATACATTGTGTGTAAATATATATTTATGTGTGTATATATATGTACATGACACATTTGGAAGGTATCTGAATAAAAGAGCCTTTCCTATTTTTAAAAGTTTGTTTTTATTATTTTTTGGCTTGGAATACAGCATTCAAACCCAACCACAGTTTAGAAGTGTAGGATTGAAATATATGGAAATTGGGCCTTAACAAATTAAATGTTTTTGCAATGTACTTACATGTTTCTTATTGTTGTTGTTGTTGTGTGTTGTCGAGTTGGTATCCGACTCATAGCGACCCTCATAGGGTTTTCAATGGCTGACTGTTTTGGGATTGCCTTGGGAGTGGATTGCCAGGTCTTTCTCCCATTTTTGTGGTGCTGGGAATTGAACTCGGGACCTCAGAGACTGCAGAGCAGCGCTCTACCAACTGAGCTAAATCCCAGCCCTGTTTCTTACTAGTATTCAATATTTTATGGTTAATCCTTCTCTATTTTTGTAGAGTTCTTCACAAAAATTTCCTCCTCTCATATATAGCTTCTAATGTATGGCCTCTAATATTTGGGAGGTAGTAGGAAGAAGAATCCTTTCGATTAACTAAAGCCCCCAGGACTGCTTCAATTATTCTTGTAGACTCAAAGTACCATTGAATCTGTTCAGTGTCTTAGAAATTGTTACCTGAAACTATAATATCAGGAACTGTCTTTTGAATACATGACCTGTTATTCATTACTAATTTTGGTATCGTTGGCAATACCATTGAATACATAAAAGGCTATGCACCTAGGTCCTGGAAAATGGTTTATACTCAGGATACCTGCAGGTTAATCATTATCATCTCTGTCAGGCTCCAAATACCCAGGTGAAACACAGTGTTAAGAAGAAAAAAGCCTGTTTGCCAATCATGCAAAATGCAGGTCTGACCTGAAGAGAAAGAGTGGTTTAGAGCCTAGTATCTATGAGAGGTAAACTCTAGAACTCTGTCAAGTTAAGAAATTAATTTTGGGCTGTCACCTTCCAAAGTCATTCTGGTGCATAGGTCACCTAAGAAAATTATAGGAAGCTTCTGGGATGAATCTAAATAGCACTATGGTAAATTTATGTTAGAGTTAGGGTGAAAGGAAAAAACAGGTTGTGAATTCAGGTAAATGTTATTCAAATTCTGGCTTTAATCTGATCAGTCATCAAGCACTGGGCTTTTTTTTTTTTTTTTTTTTTTTTTTTTTTTTTTTTGCTTCCTTCTCTGAAGTCAAGTGCCTGGTCTGAAAACTGGCTGATAATACCCAATAATACTATTTTTAGGATCACAAAATAACATTATATGCAAAATGTCTGGCACACAAAGTTCTCCTAAAAAATATCCAAATTGCAGAAAAGGCCTGGAACAGTGGTAAGCCTTCCAGATTAAAAATGATACAAAATCTTCAGATTCATTAAAAACCTTAGGTCAGCCAGGCACAGTGGTACACATCTATAATCCCAGCTACTCGGGGAGGCTAAGGGAGGAGGGCTGTGAGTTTGAGGCCAGAATCAACCTGTACAATTTAGTGAGACCCTGCCTCAAAATAATAAATAAAAAAGGAGTTAGGGATACAGCTCAGTGGTAGAGCACTTGTTTACCATGTATGAGGCCTTAAGTTGAACCCCCAAGTACTGCTAAATAAATAAATAAACAAATAAATAACCTGAGGCCTCTACTTAAAATAAGGTTATATTTTTCTTTATCATACGTAAAATGCTCAGAACCTTCAGTTAAAAGCCTCAGTCATCTCTAGACAAGACACTTGGGAACTAAGCCAGAGTTAACCTCACTTCTGAGATTATTGTATTAAGATAAAGATAGAAAATAGATGTGATACCTATTCATAGATATTGTTGGATGCCAGGTAGGGAGTTTTGTCAGCAAGGAGGAAATGGTTACTATTTCTAAAGTAGGGAATGACAGATTAAGGAAAATTACTTTGATAGCAATGTATAAAATGATTTTGTGGCTGTCAAAGAGTGAAGTAAGAAAGATAGGAAGCAATTAAATATTCTAGCACAGAGCCATCAGATATTCAAGCAATGGTGGTACTTTTGATGTACCTGATATGAAACATAAAAACTGCTTCTGGAAAATGAGCAAAGAGTTTACCATTTAGATGGTAGTGTGTTTATCATACATTAGTCCAACCACCTCATGAAGTAATTCTTTCAAGTAGTTCAGTTGATTTTTTTTTTTCAGTACTTGGGGGTTGATCCCAGGGCCTCACACATGCTAGGCAAGTGCTCTACCCCTTATCTGCACCCATAGTCTCCCTGATTTTACTTCTTATTTTGAGACAGGATCTTGCTAAACTGCACAAGGTTTGTCTGGCCTTGAACTTAAAATCCTCCTGCCTCAGCCTCCCAAGTCTCTGGGATTACAGGTATGTGTCATGGCAGCTGGTAGGTCAGTGAATTTTTTAAAAATATGTTGTTCTTCATAACATGGATCTAAAGATGCAGCTTGGTTTGAAAAAGAAAATTTTAAATAAGGTTCATCTATTTATTCCAATACAAACTCTTTAGTTTTGAGGGAAGAGAACAGAAAAATTATCTTGAAACAATAAGATATTAATTTGAGAGTTCAGTAAAACAAATATAAAATTTGGTATAAGCGTTTAGTTTAGAGACATGTTTTTAAAAATGTGATTAGGATAGGAAATGGGTGTTGACACTGATTATTGTATTACAGGTCTAGTTGAACGAAGAATGCTTGCACACTGCAGGGAATTGTGGTTAGCATTTCGGTTGTGCGGGACAGAGGAAATCATCTCATTATTTGCGTTTCATTTATGACTGGAAACTCATCCTCTCAAATATTGCCATGGTTTTCGGCAAGCAAGATCACTTAGGTTTTTCATCTCAGGGGCTATCAAGAAATATTGGGTGGGCATTACTAGGTTCATGTGCTTGTTTACTTCTTTCATTTTTCTCTTTGCTGACCAAAGGAAATTACAAACCATTATGTGCAACTGTGCCATCATTACAGATTTATGAGAGAAATAAATGACTTTTTTGATGGATTTAAGAATGCAGAAGCCTTAAGGAGATGCTTTCCTTTAAACATAATTCCATTTCCCACTCCCCAAACTGATCTCTCTCAAATGCTTTCCTTCTCTGGAACTACTAATGCCAATGCAAAGAAAAAAGAATATTAAAAAAAGAAAGAAAAAAAAACTTCATAATTGTACTCAAAATTCATTTTAAGGACTTGGTAAGTCCTATGGAAAATATCAATTTTCTAATGATAAAGTGAAGGGGTATAAAATCTCACAAAGTGTCACCATGACTCCCCAAAGTATGACTGTTTTAACTCAATCAGGTCTCAAATAGTACAAACTAAGAACTGATCATCTTTCATTACATGATTCTCAAATACCAGCTGGGAAGAATTAAACTTACCCATAAGACCCAAAGAAACAAAGTTCCATGAAGTATGAAATAACTATTATGCCAAATGAATAGTATTAGTAAATAGTCACAGCCTTGATCAAATAGCATAATTAGAAAGGCTGTAATTGGTAAGGCAACCAATCAAGCTGCTAACAAAGCCAATTCCCCTCAGTACTAGAGTCACCCTCACTTATCTGTCAGTTTGCTGTACTGTGAGGGCTTGAATGTTTCTGTGATGCTGAAAGATATGCCACAGGTATTACAGATACCAGCAGGGTTTCCCATGATGGATAGGTTTCAGCTGAGCTTCCAGACTAAGACAGACTAGGGACAAGAACCCAGCAGCCCACTCCCAAAACAATTAGCCATTGAACATCCTATGACTAGCATAGAAAAACTGTCAGATGTTGTGCTGGAAAATCAGCCCCCCAGGTTGGCAGGCACTCAAAAGACAACTGGGGAAGAGGTGCCTCCTCAAAGTAGAGTTGACCTTCATGACAGGAATGGAGTAATGCCCCAGGAACCTCTGTTTGCTGATGTGGCATGACTCAAAATGAGAAGAAACAACTATAAACATCTATTAATAATTGGAGGGTAGAATGTAAGACCCTCAACTAGATGGATTGACATAGTGTCTGCAACAATGGGTTTAAATATAAAAAAGACTATATCCCTGGCACAGTCTCAGAGAGTGTTTTATTTTCTTGTACAAAGGGTCACCATGTACACGAGTCAATCCTGACTTGACAGCACCTAACAACAATATCACTAGAATCAAGAAGATGAGATAAGCTGAAGTAAAAGGAAAGAGTGTGGTATATTGCAAGTGGTATGTGAGCCTTTATGTGGACCCCTGAACCCTATGTCTTTGTATCATGTGGATGAGCCTGGGCTAGCCTACTGATGACAGTCACATGACTACCTCTCCACTAGACAGAGAACAACCACCAGACATGTGTGGAACCATTCTAGACAATCTAGTCCAAGCTGAGCCACCTTTTATGAGAATAAAAACTACCCAGTCAACCCAAAACTATGAGAATAGATATTGTCATAAGCCACAAAATTTTGAACAGTTTATTATGCAATAAAAACTAACTGATACAAAAAGTGGTACCAGGACTGGAGTGCTGCTGTTAACAGCAACCTAAAATATTTAGCATTAGCTTTTTGGGATAAAGTGGTGAACAGATATTGGAAAAATAACAGAAAAATTGTTAGCTAAAATTGAGAAGATGGTCAATACACTACTAGTAGGAAATAGAAAGTTGGTAAAGAAACTGCTTTGATACCTGGAAAAAAACTGGCAAACTGTTTTGTATAGTAGTGAAACAATGCCAAAACTGTTGTCTATAATAATTCAGAAGATGGAAAACTTACCTAGTGAATTTACAGAGTCAACTAAGGACACTCCCAGTCAATTTATTTAAAAAGTAAATTTTTATTACTGCATGAGATAAGGTTCAAAAAAAAAGAGAGAGAACTGCGCTAAAGAGAAAACTGAAAATTTCATGCAAAATTGATAGGCAATATAAAAGATCCAGGACTTGACAAAGGGGAAACAAGACTAATTCTTTTTTCTGACCTTTTTAGCCATTAAAAGTTCTCAAAGTAAGAACTAATGTTATAGTAAAGCTCCGTATAGTAAAGTATATTATAGTAAAGTAACTGAAAGATCATGTGTTAAACCACTGAGCCATGTTCTATCATGAGAGCATGACATGTACCCAAAGGCAAGAGTGGCCTTCTCAAAGAGTTAGTGATGTTGGTCTACAGGTCATGAAGTAGGCTCAGATCAGATTGAGAGGAAGCTTACACTATATTCTGAGGAGTCGTACTGATGAAATCCCTGCCAGATTGGACTGAAACAGAATGAGTTCAAAATGAAAGGATTTCTTTGGGCCTCCCATTTTCTATATGAAGTAAATAGGCTATGAAAACTACCTAGTTACACACATGACCTGTTTTTTATTGACAAGGAAAAGAGTCTCAGAGGGTGGAGGAAACAGCCCAGATGGCAATAAACTCCCTTCCTATGAGAAGAACCTCAGAGGAAAATAAGCCAGAGATGGGTCAATCTTAGGAAGAACTGGGGCCTAATGAAGAGATATTCTCCATCTGTTAAGTAGAGGGAGCCTAACAACATATGCTTGGTTGGACTTCAGAATTGTTAGCAACTACGAGCTGCTATGTGCTTCCTTTCTTTGGGTGTTGGTTGGTGTTACCTTGTCCTTGTTTCACTATATTATGTGGGGTGTTGGGACACATGGCTTCAAGAGGAGCTGTCCCTGAGAAACTTTACTCAGGGAGGCTCATCCACATCTGGACTGGTTCCATATCACAAGCTCCTAGACTTAGAGCTAGTGCAGGATGAAATAATGGGAGGAGTTTCACAAAAGCAGGGAGTTTCTATTTTGCTCATTGTTGTATCCAAACACCAAGAACATGGTGGGCTCATGGTTGGCCCTCAAGAAATAAACATTCACTGAACTATAGAATATATATATATATATATATATATATATTTTTTTTTTTTTGTCATTTCATTGCTCAACTCAGTAGGTAGAGTACTGCTCCTCACTCTCTGAGGACCCAGGTTCGATCCCCAGCACCACCAAGATGGGAGAAGGTTGTGGCAGTCCACTCCCGAAACAATCTCAAAAAATCCATCCAATGAAAACCCTATGAGGGTCGCTATGAGTTGGATGCAACTCAATGGTACCTAACAACAATAATGTATTGTATGAGCAGACACTTGTGGTTTTCATTGCCAAAAAACACACACAAAAAAATAATGTGATCTAAATGTGGCATCTTGTTCTCTGGGTCAGTCAGTGCTTTCAAAAAGAAGTAGAACCTCAATGTGAATCCAGCCACTTGCTCAGAGGATCATTAGAAAATAAGAGAATGCCTTCAAACCTAAGATGATCAGCTTTTGCCCTGAAGCATGAGATTCTATTACTTTTATCTTAGTATGCATATAGTTCTAGTATGGTCATAAAATTTATCTTGTTGTTAGGTGCCCTCGAGTTGGTGTCCGACTCATAGCAACCCTCATAGGGTTTTCAATGGCTGACTGTTTCGGGATTGCCTTGGGAGTGGATTGCCAGGTCCTTCTCCCATTTTTGCGGTGCTGGGAATCGAACTCGGGACTTCAGAGACTGCAGTGCAGCGCTCTACCCGCTGAGCTAAATCCCAGCCCTAAAATTATCTAGCCCTTTCTAATTCATCCATTGACTAAATCTATGACTTCCCAGTAGGAAATTCCACAGTTTGTCCATAAATTTGGTAAAGAATTCTTTTCCTTTTTTTTTTAATTCTAAATTTATATCAGACATTAATTTTGCAGAATGAGTGACCCTTGACTTAATAGTTGGAAGACACAAAATTAAGTAAATTGAGCCTGCAATAAGGATGTTTTGCATAGTAATGTTCCATTTATCATGTGACTATGTGGCTGGGCTAGAAGAGTATGACTAGCTAATTATTTTTACCTTCACAGGAAGATAGAGAAGAAATTTTAGGACAGAAATGAAGAGAAAGAGAAGGAAACATACAAGGTATGTGTACGACTGTCTGGATTGTGGGCAGTTATTATTCTACTTGAGTTCTTTACAATTGCTATGCTCTAAGAAAAAGGAAATTGATTTCATTAGTTTTAAAGCTGAAGCTTTCCTGGCTAACCATAACAAGCATTTGACTACCTCTATCCCTCAGAGAGAAGACCTGGCAACCCACTTCTAAAAATCAATCCGCCATTGAAAACCCTATGAATAGCAGAGAAGCACTGACAATAGTGTTACACCTGTTGTACATAGGGTCGCTATGAGTTGGATACCGACTCGACGGCACCTAACAACAACAACAACAACATCCCTCAGGTTAGAAGCAAATGAATGAAGAAGAATTTGCTTTTGACAGAATCTTATTCTTAAGACTAAGGTTGTCTTTAGAATCATTAGCAAAGTATTTTCTCGTCTAATTACTGCATGGGATCTGGTAGTATATGCCATTTTTCACAGGGTGTAGTCCATTGCATGGAAATGTGTAAGGTCAGCTAATAAGGGCAGTTTGTGGCCTCTTGCTTGATTAATCAGGTTGGGAGCCTCAGTAGGATTAAGCCTTGAAATAAACAGAGATTATTTATTTATTTAGCCTTGTTAATTCAGAAGATCTTTATTCACTGCACTGATCACAAATTTTGTGAGGGAACACAAGATCCTCTAGTATTTAAGTTTAGATTTCCAATTAATTCTTTTAGTGATAATATACAATCTAAATACAGAGCTAGAAATGATGGACATCAGGAAGTGAAACAACAAAGTATTTTGCCCCCTGAGATTTTTAGGGAATGAAAAGTGTGGGCATTGATAAACAAAATGACTAGTATTGTGAATTATAATATATTCTTCATTGGCACACGTGCATTAGAAAAAAATCATCATAGCTGAAGAATATTTTGCAATCATATGGTACAACTTGAACATTTTACAAAAGAGGAAATAAAAACCTGAGAAGTGAAGTGTTCAGGATAGCAGCTACTTAGTAAAAGGAGAAAGACTGGGCAACAGTGCTGATATTAACATCCAATGATCTTGCCTAGGTCATAACATCCTCAAAGAGGAGATCCGTCTGACATGTGACCAAAGTCTGGTCACTTTACGATATCCTCTCAGGCTTTTTTTGTTTAAGCACAGAGACATCTCCTCTTTCTCCAAAGTCTGGAACACTAGAAAGACTGTTTAACCTTGGGCATGACCAGTGGGAAAAGCAACTTACATTTACAAGGAAAGAGTTGCCTTATGCTTCTTCCTCCACAATTCCCCTGCTGAAAGATGAATTGTTGTTGTTGTTAGGGGCTGTGAGTTGGGTCAGACTCATAATGACCCTTATAGGGTTTTCAATGGCTGATTGTTTTGGGATTGTCTCAGGAGTGGACTGCCACATCCTTCTCCCATTTTGGCGGTGCTGGGGATGGAACCGGAGTCCTCAGAAAGTATAAAGCAGCACTCTACCAATTGAGCTAAACCTCAGCTGTGAAAGATGAGTACAGTATCTAAAACCTTTTCTGTAGTATAACCATCAATGAATACAACAGTATTCATGAATACATTGATCTAATATGTACTGAGATATTATTTTCCTAAACATATGATTTCCTATTTCTGTGTATTATGGCACATGATTATAACTTTAGGTCACATATCATGGGTCTGGTCAGAGGCTTGGAATCATGCCACTATTGCTTCTACTACTACCAATTCCCTACTCTTTAGAGATATTTTTAAGCTTTGTGTGTCATTCTGTCATATGGAGTATGTTATAATGAGTATATTTATGAGTCTAGCCACTGAGAGTGGGAACTGGTGCATTATGTAGCCTTGTACCTCATGTGCAGCTGAATTATAATGCAGATCTTAACAGCCAAGAAGTCTGGGATAAAAGAAAAAAAGAATTTCAAAACATAAACCATGTTCTTGGCACTAGCCTCGGATACTGGACATTCATAACCCACAAATGCCCAGAGTATAAATTTGCAAGTTGCATTAATATGGCAGTAAAAGTCACTCTTCTGAAAGCTACACTTGTAAAATATTTATAAATTCACATCGCTGTTCCTGGCAAATAACTACATTTGTCAGCTCTGTCTTTTTGCTCCCAAAGCAGCCAAGTTTGTGTCTTGTGTAATTCACAATATGTTCATAAAAATTATTTTGGAAAAATCAAGATGGAAGATGTTTTGTTCTAGGGGGAAATATATTTGCTCCTCCAATGGCATGGTGTTACTATTTGGTCCACTGAGCCGTTTTCTCATCAAGGTTTTTTCTCTGAACAAGTTTTCATTTTATTGGACTTATCTAGTTTCCAAATTAATAAAGCAAGTCCTATGGGGTTTTCTTAAAAATCCCACATTAATATGTACAACACAGTGGAGTTTTTCTGTCCCTGGATCAATATGTGTATCAACTTCACATGGTAAAGGAATTTTCTGTGGATATTGCCTCCATATAGTATTCAGGATACCTTTCACATAGGAAACCCTTAAGATAGACCTGTGGAGATTTTTTTTTTTAAAGATAAGAAAAAGAGAAAAGATACCCAGTTACATTTTCATACAGATGTATGCCATCTAAGGTCATTCCTTTCAGTCTATTTCTCTTAAAGATTAAAAAAAAAAAAAACTCCAAAATCAGTCCTAATAGCAGATTATTTGACAACAAAATGTGGCCATTGTATTTACTTTTTCACTTTTTTTTTTTTTCATTTCTAGGGATGGAATCCACAACTTCATGCATGCTTGGCAAGTGTGTGCCACTAAACTACACCCCTGCCTATATGGTGTACTTTTTGTTGTTGTTTTGGTTTGGTTTGGATTTTTTTTTATCTTTATACAATTTTTACTACCATTCAACATTTCTTTCCCTCTCCCTCTACAAAAAAGATTTATATTACAGATGATCTAAATGTAATTGTTAAGCAGAGCAGTTAAAGGTGAGCTCAGAGATTGAAAATACCATATAGCACTATAATCCTTAGATTTTTCTGAATAATACATCTCTTTGAGAATCTGATGAAAACTTTGGGCTTTTTCCAGAGAAAATGCAAGTGAGTGCACCACACACGCGCACACACACACACATAATTTTGCATGTAAACCAAGACATTTGGATACCACCAATACCATTCGACAGACCACCACAGAGGAAGAAGGAAAAATGTGTATCAGGAAGCTGGGATAAAATTATCAGTATCATCAAGCATGAAACTTAGCTCTAATCTTTGTAGCCAAACCAGAAGGAAGAATTCAATAGATTATATAGAATTATATAGATCCCAATGTTTAACAGAGAAACACACATCAGGTTTTTAGGAGACACATCTTAAGAGGAACTTAGGTGGATGGATCTCTGATCGATTATTAAATATTCAATGAACAATGTTTTTAACAGTAGTTTTGTAAAAGGCAAAATTATTATTATTATTTTTGAGATACTGGGGGTTTGGACCCAGGGCCTTACATATGCTTTGCAAGTGCTCTACCACTGAGCTGCACCCCAGCCCATTTTTGTTTGTTTGTTTGTTTTTGCTATACTGGGATGCTGAACCCAGGGCCTCGAGCATACCTGGTGAGTGCTCTGCCATTGGGTTGCAGCCCCAGACCCTTTCTAAAAAAATTTTTTTAAGTTGAGACAGGTTCTCACTAAGTTACTCAGGCTGCCTCTGGTCTCGAACCTGCAATCCTCCTGCCTCCATCTTCCAAGTGGCTGGGATTGTAGGCATGCTAAATTAGGCAGGCTGCCCCTGGCCTGGGACCTGCAATCTTCCTGCCTCCACTACCTGAATCACTGGGATTACAGGCATGGGCCACTGTGCCCGGCTAAAACTATTTTCATATAACCATTTTCCTTTAATAAATCTTTGTTGTTGTTAGGTACTGTGGAGCCATTATCTGACTTATAGCAACCCCACGTACAATAGGTGAAACACTATTGTCAGTGCTTCTCTGCTATTCATAGGGTTTTCAATGGGGGATTGATTTTTGGGAGTAGGTTACCAGGTCTTTCTCCCAAGCCTACAGCTTCTGTTGTTCCCACGCGGTCTCCCATCCAAGTACTAACCAGGCCTGACCCTGCTAAGCTCTGAGACATGATGGGATCAGAAGCCACAGTGCTACAGCTGTAGGCATTTAATAAATCTTTAATCCTTATTAATGGTAATTTTTATGAGTACTTACACAGCCTCAGCCTGGGAAATCTGGTTTCTGCATCTGACCTGACATACCAAGAAATGGTTCTCCTCTAGAGAAAGCTCCAAAATTCATAAGGCACAGTGTCCCCGCAGAGGCCTTCCCTGAACTACAACTAAGAAGCTATAGCCTCCTGCGACATTGTGCAGATTGACCCACTCACCTACCTGGTGGGTTTTACATGTCAAGAAAGATGACTCTAAGCAAGACCCCAAGAACTACATGGGTTGAAGAGGCAAAACTAGAAACTATAAATAGGTTACAGTGGGAATGAAGTCTTGCCCTACTTGATTTCTGCACACTGTGGCAAATCTTAATGGTTTACACCTTGATCTTTTCCATCCATAAAGCCTTCCAATCAGGTATTTTACCTGGGGACGAGGACACTGATTCCGTACTTAGTGGTCCATCATTGAGGAACAGAGAAACTGTCAGTGAAACCCAAAGCTAAGAAAGGAAGAGTATTGTTGTAGATTAAGAGTATCATTAGGAAGAAATAGGCTGCCTGATTATGTTGATTTAAAGGCTGTTCTGGTGAATAGGACTCAAAATCATATACATATACATTTTTCAAAGAAATTATCATGTACATTTTTCTAAAAGATTACAGAATGATGTCTTGCAAGCCAGAACATTATTCCTTGTTAAGATGCTTAAGACAGAAAGACCTGGAATTGGCTGTCTAAAATAATGTCAAAATAGCCATTATTTCTCTCCACAAATGGAGGGGTAAGTTTGAGCTTTCTTTGCAGGATTAGTTAATTTTGCACTTGACATAGTACATGGAAAGAGTTTCTAACATCTGGGCTTAGAAAGTCTGGGTTGAATATTCATACCATTGCTTTGGGCCATAATCAGTGTCTAGAAAATTCTTTTTTTTTTTTTTTTTGGTGGTGCTGTGGGTTGAACCCAGGGCCTCACGCCTGCATGCTTTGCACATGCTGGACCACTGAGCTGCACCCTCAGCCCTTTTTTTTTTTTTTTTTTAGTTTTTGAGACTGGGTCTCGCTAAGTTTTGCATGCAGACTGTCCCTGGTCTCCAACTGGCGATCCTCCCCCTCTGCCTCACCAGCTGCTGGGATTACAGGTGTGTGCCACCGTGCCTGGCTTAGTGTCTAGAAAATTCTAAGAATGGCAGTCTTTCTCCAGAACTTTCTTTTGGGTGACATCTGGGGTGAATTTAGTTTCTGTTCAGTCCCCAAGTTTGCTACAGATGTGGAAGTGTGAATGTGCTTTCCAGGAACTATAGATTATATGATCACGAAGTAAACCGCTTTTATTAGGAGTTCAAGTACCACATTTTCAGGAGGATGAAGAATGACAGCAAGGAAAAAAGCCTTTAGAGCTTAAATTACAACCACATCTAATGAACTCGAAGGTGTTTTTCACTTACAGGGTATTGCTTTTCAACTCCTGTAGCTTAAATGAATCTAGTGATCATAACAGTAGATACGGGTTCCAAAGGTATCCCAGGAGGTATCATTAGTCACATATTACATCCTTTTCTAATTTGTACACTTTCCATGTTTCAGAGTTTCACAGTACTGCTGAAACCTCCAGAATTTCATGTTTCCCTCAGCAGTCTACAATCACCCTTAGTCTGAATGACATGTATTATTTCCTCAGCAAACATGTAATGTGGGAAGCTTAGTAAAAGATTTATTATAAGAAGCAACTCGATGTTTTATTTCCTCCCTTAATTGAATACGTTATTGCTCTGTGTTTAGAAATGTTGTGTTGATGTATTATACCTCAGAACAACTATGCACAAGCCATCTGCAGCAGGAAGGTTTATTAGACTACAAATCAGGGTACAGATGTTGGAGGGACAGCTATGTATGCTATGTTATAATACATTACAGCACATTTTAAATCTGTAAATCATGGTGGTCCAGCAGGTTTTTCTTTTTTTTTAAATTAGATATTGGTACTTAAGAAAATGCAGGGACTGGAAGCCTTCTCTTTCACTACACATATGATAGGTAAAGTGATAAGCTGTTGAGGTGGTAGGTACAACCCTGTAAAGAGGGAAAAGGACTAAGTAATTTCAAAAGAAAAATCTCACATTCTTATTCCTTGATACTACTATAGAAGATCCATATTTAGCCTCAGCACTCTGAAACAAATGAGCAGATAAGTCTTTGGGGAGTATAAATGCTTACATCTTTATTGATCTATTTCACAAATTTAGATTTTCAGCCATTTATTTGAAGAGTACTTATTGAGTAACTGTTACTTGCTAGGTGACACTGTGCTCTAGAGTTTTATTAAACTGAGACTTACTTGTAATTTTTTTGATGCAAGAGTTGTTGGATTTTCCTTTCTTTCTCCAACTGTTTAAAGTTCAGGCCTACATGAGGAATTCTTGCAAAAGATATCATGAAGAGGCTCATGCCTTATTGATCTCCAGCAAGGAATCTCAAGAGAACCCCATCCTAGTGTTATCTGGAAATCTCAACCTCCTGCTCTCCCTACCCTTACCCCAGCAAATAAGGATCTACCTATAAAAACACTTACCTTCAACCATTAAGCTGCTGACTCTCCCTCTCCAGCAGCCTGCTCTGTGGTCTGCCTCACATTATAATCTTTCCCATTTCTCTTAATAAACTCACTCCTCTTTCTTCTTAGAAAATAATAATAAAGTTCAGGCCTAATAATGGACAAATAGCCTCCAGAAAGCTTGCAAGAATATACCAACTACTTTGTTGGTCGAAAGAATTGACAGATGAAGCTTGGCCAGTACAGCTGAGAGGATTGCTGTCCTGAAAGATGATATGATGACTTTCCATTAGATTCTCAAAAATATAACTCAATGATGTCAGTCTTAAATAAATAAAATCCAGGATGCTAACACTTCCAAGAAGGATTAATGTTCTGTAGATCTATTGATCTTCTACACCCTTCTTATAATACCTGGGGTAATCATTAACAACACTTTGTTTTCACCTACTTGCCTGTCATCTGAGGCTCTCCCAGCTCTGTACAAATACATGTGCCCTTTATTCATCAGACTTATTCTACAGATAAAGACTGAACATTACTGGCATTTACAGTTGGGAGATTTAGGATTTTTAAAAATTAGATTAGATATGTGTTTTAAGTAGCATGTAGATCTTCAAGAGGAAGTGGTCTTCTCTTTCCCTGGAAATATTCAAAAAAGAATCTGCTTCTGGTTGGGTAACACAGACAAGAATTCAAGAAACCACTGTGAAAATGTTCATGGCATCCAATAAAGGACAACATCTTACTCACTACAAAGCAGTACACACCTGTAATCCCAGTGACTCTGGAGGTCAGAGGCAGCCTGTATAACTTAGTGAGACTCTGTCTCAAAATAAAAAAATAAAAAGGGGCCGGGGGTGCAGCTCAGTGGTAGAGCATTTGCCTAGCATGGGTGAGGCCCTGGGTTCAACACCACAATACTGAAAAAAAACAGGGTCCTACAAGTGATTATTATTAAACATACATTGCATCTGTGGAACAATTAAGTTTTCATGGCTCTGTCACATACACTGCCTCATTTCTCATGTGAACAAGACATCTATTTTTTCATTCCCCAAATATTTTATGAATGCTTACTAGGTGCCAGATATCATACTCCATACTGGAGACACAAAGGTGAATAAGACAAATTCTTAGTGAGCTTGCTTTCTAGTTGAGGAATAAGATGTAAACCATTAGATCATCATATTGTGTTACAATACGGATATGATGAAGTACTAAGGCAATACAGAGTTACAGGTGTCATTCCCCCATTTTACAGGAAAAGAAACTGATCAAAACCATTAACATTATCAGCCAGTTTTAACAATTAAGTGAGAAACCATATTAAATTACTTAACTATAATATTGATCCATTGTGAGGACTCCATCAATGTTTCTACTGAAGAAGGAGCATAGCATAATAGTAATAGTTTGCTACAGAGCTATCTTGGATCCGAGCTACTGCTTAGTTTGTGTGGCCTTGGGAAAGCTACATGATTAATGTAGATCTCAGTTTCCCCAGGGCTAAGATAAGAATGAAAATAGTAACCACTTCCCAGGGATGTTGTTTTGAGGATGAATTTGTCACATATACTCAAAAACTGGCACCCATGGTAAGGATCAAAGTGAGGAGGAGGTCTGTAAAGTTTGTACCACATCAAATGTCTAGCTGATCACTGATCAAATGCAGATATTGTGGTCCTGGAGAGTGAAAGGTCCTTAAATGTTACCATGAGGACGAAAGCCCTCCAGCAAAGGGGTCAAGGCAGCAAAGGATATTAAGCATATTGAGTGTGAGAGAGAAAACTGGCCTGAAGACAGTCAACCAGGGAGAGAGCATAGATACTGATGGGAGGACGATAATGGGATTGGGCAGTGGCTGGATTGGATGAAGCAGAGGGAAATGGCTTCTAGAAGAAAGGAAGGATATGCCTCCCGCACGTCTTATACTTTTTCTAGTGCTACGTGAGGGATAATCTCTCTAATATGTCCAATATGTCTAACATTTTGCTAAGTGGGGACATATTTTTGTTAAGTAATTCTTCTTAGAATTTCACGAATAGATTTTAACTAAGAGTATCCAAAATAGTCCAACAATTACCTTTGTAGGTATTTGGTGAAACATGCTCTTTCTTCTCATTCAGATTCTCATAAAACTCTGTTGGACATGAAATAGAAGCAGATATTAGTCCACAATATGTCTCATGGTATTGAGAAGGTTTTCATATTTGCTACCTTTCATTCATTGTTGAGGGCTTATTAATTAATTAATTTATTTTTGGAATGAGTGATTTACATGCTCCTTGTGTACATAATGGGATAGGCATTGTACAACTATCACTGTAGGGCAACTTCAGAATATTTTCAAAGAATGAAGATTTTAACCTGTGATGTAAGTGTTGTTAGGTGAGTGGATCTCTGTTCTTGTACCAGGCATGATCTGAAACTTCTCCCCAGAAGTAAAACCCTAGCCACCAGTCACCAAGTACTGATTAAAACAGGAGTGAGTTTCACTCTTCAAGTGGCTAGCCTCCTGGGAAAGAATATAAATGTCACCTCTCTTCTTTGTTATCTTTCTGATAATATGGTAGGCTGATTTATTACATTAGGGAACAGTTAGAAGGAAAAGTTCCTTAAATTAAAGCTCATTATGTCCAATTACAAACTTCTGCTATACATCATGTCAGTAAGATGACACAGAGTTAGTGTAGCATGTCTGGGCCAGTTCGGATCCTTGGCAGTGAAATACAGTTCTTTTAATAGCCACACACCAGTGGGCACCCTTTCAAAAGATGCTTATTGTTTGTTCTGTTAGCCATTAAATCCAGTCTTTGCATACTTGGATACATAAAAAAGCAAAATGGAAATTTTTACTCTAAGTTATGTGCTATCTTTTGCATATAGAACAAAAATTGCTTGAATATATGTGGGATATTCAAATATACTTTCTCTCTTAAGAAAATTAAGCTGAGAACAAGGGTCTAATTTGAGATTGTATAAAAATGGCAGATCCATTCCCTCTAATATGCCTCTTATTCCTGCTTCCCCCCAGATTCATCCCAATCCTCTCATTAGCATGAAATTGTCACAGTACTTGAACATGATGGGATAAGAATGGTATTTCAACAAAAGATCCAATGCTTAGAAATTTCTCCCAAAACACTCTTACATTGTTGGTGGAGCTGTAAATTGGTCCAACCACTGTGGGAATCAATATGGAGGTATCTTAAAAAACTAAAAATAGATCTACCATATGACCCAGCTCTAACACTATTGGGAATTTACTCAAAGGGAGATGGGTCATCATACCACAGAGACACCTGCATCTCCATGTTCATTGCAGCACTTTTCACAATAGCAAGGATATGGAATCAACCAAAGTGCCCTTCAACAGAAGAATGGATAAAAAAACTATGGTACATATACACAATGGAATACTACTCAGCAATCAAAAAAATGAAATAATGCCATTCACAGCAAAATGGATGGAATTGGAGAAAATTATTTTAAGTGAAGGAACACAAGCTCAGAAAGACAAATACCACATGTTCTCACTCATATGTGGGAGCTGAATCAAAATTATAAGAAGGAAAAATCCTATTCAAAGGTCGGATCAAAATAAAAGAAAAAAAAGCTAAGAATTGTGTCAATATAAATGGTCTAGAAAATGCCTGCAATTGTTCTGACAAGATAAAAACAAAGATCACTACAGGAAAAGTTTCTATCTTAAACAGAACTGGAACCCAAGGACATACAGAAAAATATTACCAAGTAAAAGGCAGAGAAGATTTAGATGCAGAGGGTTGTGGGGGGAGGAAGCATACAAGAGGGTAAAGGGGAGCCTATATGAATAATGTACATCAAAATACACATATGGAAATGTCACAATGAAAGCATGTCAGAATGAATCACATTAAGGTGTACATTAAAAATTTCCAATTAAAAAAAAAAGAAAGAAATTTCTCCCAACAAACAAGTTTTTCTTACATTCTTAAATCAATAAGCCAGCAAAAACAAGACCATATTTGAGCTGGCAAAACCTCCTGTTTGTAGATTCTGTGAAAAAGGTAAAGGAAAAAAAGAAGTCTTCCATATTCTTTATCCACTTTTCTATACGGACACTCATTAAACGATCTTAGACCTAATGATGACAGTGTTCAGATTGGTTCATTGCTTGGCATTAGAAGAGGGGGAGGGCTATGGAGTCTCCCTTCAATCTAATCTTGAATAAACACCAGTCCTTCTAGTCTTCAGTGTACTCATTTGGTTCAAACTATACTGTGAATTACTTTCGTTTGAAGGTTGCCATAAAAAAATTACTGCAGAATGTTCCACTGGCAGTGAGCGTCAGCCCAAGTTAACACAAGCAAGTTACGCAAGTTAAAATAAACAGCAGAGAACTGGGTGAGGAAAATTTTAATCAGGTGTGTCTGCCTGACCACTGGAACTTTAAAACTTCTGCAGAGGAAAGCCAGTTTTTGTCAGGGTCACTTATGGCCCAGAAAAAGCTTTTCAACTTCGATAAAAATACCCAAGAAACAAAACGGGCGGCGGGGGGGGGGGGCGGGTAATATGTTCAAATACATGCTTTTCCTTTTCTAACACCTGTAAGAGGCAGAATTTTCAGTCTAATGTGAGATTCCTAGGTCTTCACTCCTCTGTAAATGATCAGTCTCTGGGCTGATCAAGATCGCGGGTTCTCACACAAAGGAGATCATTGGGAAAGGAATGATCTTCTATATCATCAACATTTCCTTGAAAGCTTTTTCTTTGTGGTTTTTGTTAGAGAAAGTTACAAGAACCTGCTTGTCCCAGAGAGAGTGACCCCCACTAACATTCCTCAGAAGGTAAAGACTCTCCTTTTGGCACTAAATTGGAGCATTATGTGCTTAGAAAGCCCTTGTTAATATACATGTGCTGTCTGTAGGATTAACCCCATGTGCTGAATATTTAAATCAGCTCTCATGATCATCATTTTATCCTCCACTTGGAATGATTAGATTGCCAAACCTATGTCTACAGAGCACATATTCTGAATTTAAAAGTTGGCCCCATCACTTACTTGTTATGTGACTCAGGTCAGCTTATATTGGAGGCAGGATAGAAAGATAGGGAAATTTGGGGGACATGGAAAGGGAAAGAGCTTTCACCCCAGAATCTGCTGAGTTTCTCCAGCTGAGAGTTGAAAACTTTGACACACTATCAGAAACTGCTGTGAGGACTGCCTGCACAGAGAGATGTGACTTGGGAGAGACATTTTAAATAATAAAAATAGTAAAATAGTAATAATGTTTGGGGTCAAAAATGTATGCCGTCTTTGAGTTGGCCTCATCTTCCCCTTTGTAGTTCTGTGCTTCACTATGACATGCCCAGGGAACTCCCTCATGACTTTTTTCTTAAACCTAAACAATGGAACTTCTTTTGATCTTATTGGCACCTCCCTAGCCCATGGCAGGGGCCTTGCTAAGCACCTGAGGCTCACGTCACACCGATTGCCCAGAGCTGGACACCCAGGGCTGACATGGGGCGAGCCCTAGGCTAAAGAAAACTGGGGAGAACATGTGCCCAGGGGCTTTCTTCCTTTTGGCTTTCCTAGGAAGCCCATGTCCATGTCTTAGATGCCTATCTGTCGCTGAGGACCAATATGTGGTTTAAGGTGTGGGCTTAATAAACTCTACAACCTTGCTTCACTCTCGTTGACTCATCCTGAGATTCTTTTCTGTGAGGAGGCAGAGGACCCAGCTTAATCTGAGTGGAGGGCCCAACTAGGGGAGCTCCTCAGGCTAGGCAGACCTCTGCTGTGCTGCCAATGACATACTTACAAAGGAGCCTTTTCTAGAACACTCTGAGAAAGAATATAAAAGTTACAGGGATGTAGAAACAACTTGTTGGAAATGGAACGACAAAATGCTGGGCTGGTAATTCAAAACCAGGTTTCTTTCTTTCTTTCTTTCTTTCTTTCTTTCTTTTTTTTTTTTTTTTTTTTTTTTTTTTTGTGTGTGTGTGTGTGTATGTGTGTGTGGTACTGGGGGTTGAATACAGGGCCTCGCTCTGTATGCTCTGCAAGTGCTGGACCACTGAGCTGCAACCCAGCCCATTTTTTTACTTTTTGAGACAGGGTCTCGCTAAGTTATGCAGACTGCCTCTGGTCTTGAACTTGCAATCTTCCTGCCTCCACCTCCCGAGCCACTGGGATTACAGGCGTGCACCACTGCGCCCGGGTCCATAACCAGGTTTCTGAGCGATTATGCCAGCTGCCTGGGAAGGTCAGCTTATAGTTTCTTAACTATGAAATAAAGATGATACAAATAGTGTCCCTGTGCTCAGCACAATGGCTGGCACATCAGATTCTTGCTATTTTTTCCCCCTTGGATCCTTATGAAGCTCTGACAGCTGAGAAAGAGAATAAAAAAGGGGGTGGGAGACCACCCAGGGCAGTGAGATGTGCAATCACTGAAGGATTCTTCATCTTTAGTTTATAGTAAGAAGGGAAGGAACCACACAGCACTGCAATGGAGGCACCAGAGTATGAGAATAGCCAGGGACCACCTTCCAGTGCACTGCAGCATGTTCTGTCGATCCTGTTGTACTAGGTTTTCAAGAGTACTCCCCTCCCCAACACACACACACACACACACACACACACACACACACACACACACACACACGCACGCACAGAGTCTGGGATTGGATCCACTGGGACAGGAGCCAGACACTGCTTTGTCTTCCCTGGTAACAGAACTCCAACTTGTGTTCATGTTGATGACAGAGATTCCTTGATTTCAGGAAGGGTAGGCTCCTACCTCACCAACAAAGAATGAGCTGAAATTGGTCTGAATCAGTCATGGTAATCTCTTTCTCCTTCTTCAGAGATTGGACAAAGAGGGAGATAATCAATCCTAGCCAATGAGATCTAGAGAAGTCCATAGGAAGGCTCTCTTCCTAAATAAAGGGGCAACAAGGCACAAGGAAAAAGTCTTCCTCATTCTGTTCTCTGTCCTGAATATGGGCGTGGTGGCTAGAGTTAATGCAACTATGTAGGTATATTCAGGCCAGGAAAATGCCAGAGAATCATTAAATCACTGAGAATGCCAGAGAATGGCAATGCCAGAGAAATCATTAAATCACTGAACTAGCATAGGCAACTGCTTTCCCAAGGACTTCATATAAGAAATATGAAGCCCCAAATGTTTAAGCCTCTATAGATGAGTTTTCTTTCTTTTTTTATTTTATTTATTTATATTATTTGTACAAAATAATGGATTTCATTATGACATTTTCATGTAATGTACTGCAATCATATTCACCCCCCCATCATCCTCTCTAATCCCCTCTCCCTCCTCCCACAGGTTCCACCTACCCTCTAAGAGCCTAACAGTACCCCTTCTACTTTCATGTTGTTGTTGTTGTTTTTTTTTTAATCTAGATTCTCCATATGAGAGAAAACATATAATATTTTTGTTCCTGAATCTGGCTTATTTCACCTAACATAATGATCTCCAGTTTCATCCATTTTCCTGCAAAAGACATAATTTCATTCTTTTTTATGACTAAATAATACTCCATTGTGTATATATGCACCACATTTTCTTTATGGACTCATCCATTAATGGCCACCTAGGTGGATCCCATAATTTAGCTATTGTCAGGACTGCCACAATAAACATGTTATCTCATTTTATTCACATCACAATTCTTTCTATCAACCCAGGAAACTTTCAGTCTCAAACAGGACCAAGAATAGAGAAAAAGAACACTTCTCAATGGAGGAAATGAGTTTGGGTGCCTGCTCCAAAATACCTCTTTTGATTTGTTACTATGCCTCAACTTCCACTATTAAATCCCATCATCAGATTTGAAGTTCCTTATGTCTGGTTTTAGTGTTTCCTCCTTAAGTCATATTCAAACATGGCCTTGCTGTCATAGATTCTAGGAGCTCAGCACTAAAAGAGTATGGTAAGGATAGACATTGGAGACCAGAGGACTCAATGCCTAAAGTGGCAGTGTGGTCTAAGAGGTGGACCCCATAGGAAAATCATTGGTCACAACTCCTCTATCTTAGGAGGCCCTGGCAGGTCTGCATTCCACAAGCATAGGGTGGTTTTCAGAGTCCCTATTTTATTTATTAGTTTGTTTCCTACCTACTTTTTTTCTTTCTGTCTTCATTTTTCTTTTTTCTTTCATTTTTCTTTTTCTTTGTTTCCTTTTCTTTTTCTTTTCTTTCCATTTTTTATTTTATTTTATTTTTTGCAGTACTAGGGGCTGAACCCACGGTCTTGGACATTCTAGGCAGGTGCTCAACTACTAGGCTACACCAGCTTGTTTTTATTTTTTATTTTGAGACAAAGTCTCCCTAAATTGCCCTACACAATTAAGGGGCCTCTGGCCTCAAACTTGTAATCCTCCTGCCTCAGCCTCCTGAGTCACTGGGATTACAGGCATGTGCCATGGCATCCAGCCATACCTACTATTTCACTGACTTCTGAAAAAGAGATTCTTTTAAATACTGTATCCTCTACTAAGTCTGAGAAAGCTTAAGAAATTTGCCCAGAATCATACAGTAAAAAAACATAATTTGAATCCTCACAATGTTATCCTCAGTTATTACTCAGTATTTTTCGCCTGTACACTAATACAATTTCAGGTTAATAGTTACCCAGTGGGTTGAGTACCCCCAACCACTTACTTTACTTTCCAAATATCATTTCCCTAATGCCTTCTGAAACCTAACTTTTAAATGCTTTATCTATGCTTGGATGAAAAATGGCTAAATTGCTGACTTTCCCAGAATATCTCCAGCTTAATAAAAACCAATAATTTAAATGGAAACAATGAAGTTTTAACCTTAGAATACTGGGTATGTTGAAGACAAGGATGGTTCCAAGTACAACTAACTGGATTTAGAAGAAACACCTTAAATTGGAAAATTTGGAAAATTCCAAGCCTTAAATTTGGAAAATTTAAAAGACCCTTAAGCAAACTGAAATGTGTTTTCAGCATCATATTACTATAAATAGAACTGTGGCTCAAAGAGGATTTTTCTCCTCAACCTCCTAATTTAAGTCAGCAAATAAATGATTTCAAGTCTCCATAATACAGGCCATTTGATGAAATCTTTTTATCAAAACTATGAAAAATAATATTGCTGTGATGCCTTAAAATGATAAGCTGGGATGCTTCAAAGGGGGAAATTAAAAGAATGGTTGCTAGCTCAAAACCCTTTATTCATGATTTAAAGCCAGAAAGGGGGGGAGGGGCTGCTTTTTAAATTCTTCTCTTTCTAGTTTCACCAACAAATCTGTTTGATGGGCATGAGGGACCTGAAGCTGAGCTTCCAGGGAAAAACGTAGCCATCACTCATGTTTCATCGGATTTCTATGACAGAAGGATCACATTCTGCAGAACCTGGCATAAGCACATCATTATTAAGCCTTGCTTTAGCATTTCTCAACTGATCATGGATGCTGTGGTCCTTGGTGGCCCCGCTCTGCTAGCAGTGTTTGTAGTTATTTGACCTTTTCTCAGTGGATAATCCACAAGAAAAGCCCTAATTACTTCCCCAGCTTTGACCAGCCAGCAGTGTGAATAATCAATGACACTCATTTAGGTATTGCACAATCAGATGCTTATGGTGTTTAAAGAACATTTTCCCATTGACCCGCCACAGCTGTAGGACAATTACAAGCAGTAAAGCTGCTGTTGTCATCATAAGATGACCAGGTGACCTTGTGGGTTTAGAGTTGATGACTGGGGCCTCGACTTGGGCATTGTCATGACACAGAACATATTTTGGGAGAGAAAGGGGGCTTCATTGTATACTAATGTGACATGCTCAGCCCCAAGAGCAATGTTCTGAAATATTGACAAATCACAAGACTCATATTGGCAGGTAAAATTCAGTATTTGTATCCATGGCTTCAGCTACTTCTTCCCATTGTACATAAAACAGTATATAAATCAGATGGGGGAAAAATTGAACTCTAGTCACACATCTTTCTACATTTTTTTCTAAAGGTAAATATGAAGATAAAATTGAAGTAAGATCATTTCATGGCAATATAGATATTCAATGATTTCTAGATTGTCAAATGTTTAAAAACATATTCAGATTGCAATAAATCTCTTATCAGTTCTCAGGCCAACTTTCCACACACAAAGATCACTGTTAAAAAAGACATGAAGTCTGTGGTTCTTTGAAATTATAACTGATTACCAAACTACATAAAGTTGAATTATAACATAAGTTGTAAGAATATAGAAAATGACTTTTTCTAAAGGTGTGTTTCTGAGAACACTACTGCAAATCCTTTGGAAACAAGGATTCGTCATCTAAAGTTTGGCAAATACAGCACACAATATGTTTTTGGAGATTTACAATGTACTTTAGCATAAAGGTTCTGAAATGTATTTTTCAAAACAAATTTTGGCAATAGGTCTTTGTTTTCTTATCACCATCTCATATGAAAATTGTATTTGCAAATATTCATTCTTGTCTGCGAATGTGAAAGTGGAATTTCTCCTTCACTTGAACTCCCTTACACTCTTCATAAGGTTGTTACCTGCTTATGAAAAGGAATACAGAGGAAGATCCATAAAAACAAGCAAGAAAACAAATTGGTAGAACAATGAAACAGTTATGGCCCTCGCAGAAAGATGATGGAAAGGAAATGTCCTAAATTGGGGCTACAACAAAGGAGAGTTTGGGAATGGAAAAAGTCCCAGAGAGAAGAAAATGAAGAGAAGGTAGGAGGTAAGGGCACAGACCACTCTGTCCTTTTCCAGACTCCAGGGCTGTCCTGATTTAATCTGGCAAAAGAAGTCAAACCAGCCCATCTGTATGCGATTGATGATTTGTCCAGCTTGCTGTCACAGGCAGCACTGTCTAAAGGCACAGTAGAGAGTGAAGAAAAACAGGCAAGCCTCAGTGAGTGAGCCAAGAAGGCAATTCACTGAAAAAACATGCACAGCAAAAAGATTGCACATTTGATGGTGTGATCTTGATTAATCCCAACATAGCTAAAGCTTTCGTGTTTGGGTCTCCTGAGATGTGTAACCCAAGTTCTTACTGATACTAGTGGAATCCAATAAATACTATCGGTAGGAAATAAGCTGGGTTTTCAACATTACTTTTGACTTCAGCAGACACCACTGTGTTTTCCTTTAGTATAATACATGCTTGGGTGATATTTATAAATCTTTCCCTATATATGTTTATTACTTTGTTGGAAGCTGAGTTCTATGTTTTTATATTTTGGGAAGTTCTGCTGCTTACCAGAATTAGAGTAGATCTTACCCCTTAGTCTGCAGCTCTGTCTTTCAACAACCTAACAGCTCCATACAAATGGTTCCAGGTTATAATGTCTCTGGGATTTCTTTTGGCCTTTGGAATCTACTGATTTCCTGCAGCAGCATTAATTCTTGCCAAACTGTCAAAGATATGGAGGTTATTATTAAGGTCAGTACTCACAGAAACCTAAGAGGTAGGGGGATGGGAGGTAAAGGCAGCACCATTTACTTAAGAAAATGGCTGACTAAGTAATTTCTTCTGCCATTCTGAAAACTCAGTCTTGTAATTAAAGGCATATCAGTGACTGGTAAAACAGTGTATGGCAAGTATGCAGGATTGCTAACCCTAGTCAAGTGTTTTATCTCCTGCAACTCTGTCCTGGTAATATATGGCCTTCAGATAATGGGTTTCACATTAGAAGCCATTCTAAGTCTAAGAAATTCATAGAAAAATAAAAGGTTTGAGCAAGCATATATCCAAGAGGTAAAGTATATGAACCCTTGAGTACTAAGAAATTGAAAGTTTGAGATCTGGTTACAGACTATGTACTATATGCAGCAAATGTAATTTTTAATGCTTTATGGACAAAGAAACTGAGGTTACAGAAAAGTTAAATGACTCGACAAAGATCATAGCTAGTACATAGCAGAGTAGAGCACAACCATGTTATCTTCTAAATTCAGTGTGGCTTTTTTTCAATGTTGGAAGTCAAGCCCAAGGCTTATGCACATACTAGGCAATCATCAAAGTATATTCTCTTGCCCTTGTTTTTTGGAGGCATTGTCTCACGACCTAGCCCAGCCTGTCCTCAACCTCATGATCCTTCTGTCTTATGCTTGAATCACAGGCATGCTGGAATCACAGGCATGTGTCACCATGCCTGGCTTACATTCAGTACTTTTTATTCCCACTACAACACAATGTTTTACCCTAATTAAAAAAACCTGTCGATTCAATATAGGATACACACATAGACTACCCATTCAATAAGGTATTTGTAGATACATCAGTTAAATTCTCATATCATTCTCTTTAGTATAAGAAAATGCCAGGTTTACTAGGAGTAGCAGAAAAACACAGACATAGGGGAAAAAATAAAAGTTATCAATGAGAAATGTAGGGTTCATCATCTGAATCTTATTTATGTAAAATAAAAGTTATTAGCCAGTCATGGTGCCATACATCTGTAGTCCCAGTTACTTGACGGGATTCAGTCCAGGATCACAAGTTCGAGCCTGGCCTTGGCAGCACAGCAAGACCTTCATCTCGAAAAAGAAATTATTATTATCCATATTGAGTGAGTAGAAGAAAAGATGTATCATTATGCCATTTAAAATTCAATTAAGAGTCAAAAATAACAGGATGGTTATGTTGGAAGTATTTCCCTTACATTTGTGAATACTTATGGATGCACATCAAATTTCCTGGCATTATTTTAATAGTCTGGAGAAAGGACACCTAATTTTCTTCTTTCTTCTTTGATGAAACTGCCATATAAAAGAGAGCAATTTTTATATTCAAGATGGGTTCTTCCATGATTGAGAAACCAATTCAAAGGGATGCTTCTTAAATTTGCAGCAACTTAGCAACTCATTATTAATACTTTCACCAAACCATTCAAAACCTTCTTGATATAAACACAATTTTCTTTTTCTAATCAGTCAGTATATTTGAAGCCTGTTTGATTTTCTCAGAGTTTTGGTTCATTGCTATAAGGAATTTGGCCTGTTTTATGAAGTTAATAGAGTTTGGGAAAGGTGCTGTAAGAAAGCTTCTGACAATGCAGTGAGTTTGTTTACCAAGCATTTCCAGAAAAAAGATTTTGGTCAATCACTCTCGTATTTTAACCACAGAAAGCCAAAAACCTGAATGTCACAAACATATTCTTGCACATTTGATAAGTGCTAGATATTGGACTGGTTAAACTATACAAAATATTTGCAAACATTTTTGTATGGAAATGCATTCCAAGTTCCAGTTTAGCTTGCCAGGGAACAAATTTCAGCTCAGCCCCTTGGCGGAGACTTATCTCATGACCCAGCAAGGCAGTTCCCTCAGCAAGGGAAAGCTATGCTTCAGAGTGAATAATCTAAATTCCAAATTTGAAAAATACAAAAAAAAAAATGCTTGGAGGGTGTAAGACTGGTCTAGGGACACTGTCCAAGCGCTCTGGGGTAAGAGTCATTAGAACCAGACTCTCCTTACTCTTCAGAGTACACAGCAGCTCTGACTATTCCTCTGAGTCTCCCCATAGGCTTTTCTTTCCTGTGACATTCAGGTCCCGGGACATTAGCTTGTTAAAAAACCACACAATTTTTTTTAAATCACATATTTACTTAATTCTTAACCACAATTACTTTCTAGTAAGATACATATGCTTGTTTGAGACTGCACATCTCAAACCTTGGAATAAAATTGGGCACTACCACTCTCCTTTCTTGCTCTCTACTGATTTTCACATAGCTCTTGCCTCCCCCACCCCCACTTCAGGGGGCATTAAACCCAGGGCCTTGTGCATGCTAGGCAAGTACTGTACCACTGAGCTGCACCCTTAGCCCCTTTTTATTTTTGATCTTGACACAGGGTCTTACAAAGTTGTGCAGGCTGTTTCTGGCCTCAAGCTCACGATCCTCCTGCCTTAGCCTCTTGAGTTGCTGGGATTGCAGGTGTGCACCACAGCACCCCACTGTAGTACTTGCTTTTTATCACAGAAATAACTTCAACTTCACCAAGAGATGACATCAAGAAAGGTAGCATGAGCTAAAGTTGTGAACTATCTCAAGCCATTATTTTGCCTGGTATCTAAAAGTTGTCAAGTATCACTCTGTTTCCCTTAAAAATGCCAAATACTCTGCAATACCCCCCGTGAGTTCACTGCAGCACCTCCACAACACCTTGCTGGACACTGAACTGCAGTCCTGGAATTGTGAGTCTAGTCTAACACCTCATTTCATGGATAAACAAAGTAAGAACAAGCATAATTAAGGAACTTCCTAAGATTATCCAGTGATTACAAGCTAAGTCAAAACAAGAAGCTGTGTTTAAAACACTGAGAATTGCTGGGCGCAGAGACACATACCTGTAATCCCAGCGACTTGGGATAACAAGTGCAAGACCAGAGGCAGTCTGCATAATTTAGCGAGACCCTGTCTCTCAAAAAGTAAAAACATAGGCTAGGGTTGTAGCCCAGAGGTACAGCACTTGCAAAGTATGCAAGCGTGAGCCCCTGAGTTCGACCCCCAGTACCACAAAACAAAAACAAAACAACAACAACAACAAAAAAAAACCACCGAGAATTTATCCTATGTCTTTAAATTGAACCAGAGTGCACAGATCTTGAATCTTCAGAGTAAATATATGGATTTGAAACTTATACCACCGCCCAGGGCATTCTGGTCTTTGTATTCACTGCTAGACTGTCCTCAACATACTAGTAAAACAACAACAACAAAAACAACAAGGCCACCAGGCCCAAAGAGATAAGGAACTTAAATAAGAGCCCAGAATTACAGAACCACGAACAGCAACCTGTCTTTGGACTTTCTGTCCAGGATTTTCTTCATCACATCCCAGTTTCCCTCCTTCCCTTACCTAGAGGTCCTCTTCATCCCCACCCCCTCTTTCTACCTCCTGGTTTCTCCTGTGCTTGTTCTTTAGTGCATGCTACTTCCAGGGACCTCATGCCTTTACCAGAGCCACTCCCTACATACTGATTCTCAGATACTGTGATAGAAGCTATTTATGCCCCAAATTCATTCCTCCCACCTTCCTTGTAAAAGCACACACAACCTTTTATTGTTGTTATTGTTGGTGTTGTTTTTCTTAGGTGCCATTGAGTGGGTATCCGACTCATAGCGACCCTCATAGGGTTTTCAATGGCTGACTGTTTTCGGGATTGCCTTGGGAGTAGATTGCCAGGTCCTTCTCCCATTTTTGCGGTGCTGGGAATTGAACTCTAGACCTCAGAGACTGCAGCGCAGCGCTCTACCAACTAAGCTAAATCCCAGCCCAACCTTCTATTGGACTGTATATAATAAGGGTTACATTTTCCAGACTTCTTTACAACTAGATATAGCCATATGACTAATATCTGGCCCAAACGAATATAAGTAAAACAATGCATGCAATTTCTGGAAAGTGTCCTTAGAGAGAAAGAACTGTCCCCCTCCCCTTCCACCTGCTAGCTGAAATGAGAACGTGATGACTGGAATTGAAGGAGCAATCTGGGACCGTAAGAAAGAAGCTACGTATTGATGCTAAAACTACAAAATAGAGGGAAACTGGCTTCTACTTGGCTTCTATTATTCTTGGGCCACTTTATAAACCCTAGCCTGCTTACCTCTGGACTGCATTTACATAACGAAGAAATAAATTTATATAGTATTTAAGGCACTGTTATTTGAGGGGTTTTGTTAGAACCAGCTAAACCTAGTACTAATAAATACAGAGTATAATCATAACAATGTAACAGCATGCAATATACTTTAGAATAATTTAAAATATATAACACCTTAGGACACATAACTCCAGGCACCTGTCAAAAATGTATGAAACCCACTTATTACTACTCCCTTGAGAATTAAGCTATTTTTTTCACACACTATGCCTCACATGGAGACATATTTTCTAAACCAAATGATTTCTGACTAAAATATATAAAGAAACAAACGTTTTCATAAGAGCAGAAATTCTTACACAAAATTGGTGCAGTTAAAAATGATAAATGGATCCAATGACTCAGAAGGCTGAGGCAGGAGGATTATCTGACACTTCAAGGCAACCTATACAATTTAGAGATGTCCTGGCTCAAAATTTAAAAATGAGCCAGATGCCTTGGCATATGCCTGTAATTCCAGCTACGTGGGAGGCTGACGCAGGTTGAGTTTGAGGTCAGAGGCAGCAATTTAGATAGACCCCGTCTCAAACTCAAAATGAAAAGAGGCTGGGAGGACAGCTCAATGTTAGAGCATTTGCATGTCACACTTGAGACCCTGTGTTCAACTCTTCAGTACTGCAAAAAATAAAATAAATAAAATAAGACAAATTGAATGCTTTAACACAATTGTCTCTCCCCCAACTCAACTAATGACAGAAGAAAAGTTTTAAAATATGAACCCACAAAGAGAGTAATAATAAGAGAAGGGATGAAATCACAAATTTTAGGAGCTAGAAAGCAGTAGAACAAGTAATTGTTCTTGTTGTTGCTGTTGTTGTCATTGTTAGGTGCTGTTGAGTCAGCTCCAACTCGTAGTGACCCGATATACAGCAGAATGCAAGACTCCCTGACACTGTGCCATGCCCAGAACTACTGTCAGTGCTTCTCTGCTGTTCATAGGATTTTCAGTGGCAGATTGTTCTGGAGTGGATTGCCAGGTCCTTCTCCCTAGTCTGAAGCACCTGGTATTCCCAGGTGGTCTCCCATCTAAGGACTAACCAGGCCAACCCTGCTTAGCTTCCAAGATCAGGGGGGATCAGATCAAGCAATAAGACTCCAAAAAGCTAAATTCTCAGCTGGCATTGAGGGTAGCTAAGAAGCAATCTAGCAGGCTGGGGTTAGCTCAGTTGGTAGAGTGCCACTCTGCACTCTCTGAGGACCTAGTTTCAATCAACAGCAGCACAAAATGGGAGAAGGACATAGCAAACCACTCCTGAAGCAATCCCCCAAACAATCAGCCATTGAAAATCCAACCTGACTCAATGACACCTAAAAACAACAATAAGACACAATCTAATTTGCTTCAAAAAAATTCCCAAATAGCCCAGGAATTGACATTACAAATCATTCTGGCTGTGAAGAAGTAAATACGGAGCTATTCTTTCCTCAATTCTATGGAGCTGAGCTGCCCCTCCTCAACCTCAGTTGAAGATGGGATATTTACTACCTGGAGTAAATAAAATACAGGGACTCAAGGACTGGCGGGACCCAAGCACAATTGAGATAGAAGTATCATACTAAAAAGTAGGAAGATTAAATGAAAGATTGCATACTGCACTTATAAAACCCTCACTCCTCTTTCCCTAGTCTACTCCCAGGATGCTGGTAGAAAGATTTATAAGGGAGAAGTTGTGTGGTTCCTTTCTGGGAAACATGACCAGGCTAAGATGACATACCTAAAGATTCTGATACTGGTGTGCTTCCTACAAATAGCCCACAGAGATCAACCTACAGTAAAATTCAAGTCAAGTCTGATCCAATGTTCAGAGTTTCCATCACCTTTTTAATCTCATCATCCTTAATCACAGACGGCCAAGATATATGAAAAAAGTGTCTAATATGAAAGTCAGCTAACAAAACAAGTGAAGAAAAAAAAGCAACTAGAAGACTATGCTAGAGAAAAAAGTTTTAAAACATAAGCAAGGTATCTTTTCTTAACACATTTTATAAACATATAAAGTTATGACATCCATGGAAGAAGTACAAGATATTGAAGAAAAAAAGACAGAAAATAAGAACTAGGTTTTGGAAACGAAAAACCAAGAATTCACAGAGGACAGCTAAGGGTGTCGCTCCATGGTGTAGTGCTTGCCTAACGTGGTCCTCAGTTGTATCCACAAATAATAATGTTAATAATAATAATAATTCTTCATAGTGGGATTGAGGTCATTTCCAAGAAAGGAGAGGAAAATATCAAATAGCTTTATTAATACAATGGGTAAAAGAAAATGAAAAAGAGGAAGAACAATTCAGAACTTCCACAGTCTGCTAATAGGAATTCCAAATAATAATTGGATGAAATCAATGAAGAAAACTTCTTAACCCTTTAAAGACATAAGTTTCCAGAATGAAAAGATTAATGAAGCACTTAGCACAACAGCTAAAACATAGGCCCACATTTCTATTTTTAACAATTATGAAAATTTTGAACACTCACGCAAAGAAATGATTTTAAAAGGTTATAGATTTAAAAAAACACAAGCTTCAGAATCAGAAGAGTATCAGACTTTTCAATAGCAATAATGGAAACTAGCAGACAATGAAGAAATGCTTTCAAAATTATAAATCTTATAAATGAAATGTGAAGGTAAAATAATGGACTTCAGTCATTCACAGTCTTGGGCATTTCTCAGGAAACTGTTAGAAGATATGACCTATCAAAATAAGAGTGTGAAGCAGGAGAAAGAAAGACATACTATCCAGAAAGTGAGATGATCCAGCACAAAAGAGAGGCGAAGCAAATTCCCTGAAGTACGGGTCACCCCCAGGACAAAGGCAGCCTGACACCTAATTTTATATGGCCCAAGAACTAAGTATTTTCGTTGTTGTTGTTTTACAATTTTAAATGGTTTTTAAAAATCAAACAAGGAATATTTCATGATGTATAAAAATTATTTGAAATTCCAAATTCAGAAACCATAAATAAAGTTTTATTGAATATAGTCACATTCACCATTTATATATCATCTCTGGCTGCTTTTGGCCTGTAACAGCAAAATTAAGTAGATGTACCTGCCACCATTTGGCCTGAAAGGACTAAACTATTTATTATGTGTCTGCAGCCATACCACTGTGGCATCTGATCCAGTCAGATCTCAGAATCTAAGCAGGGTCAAGCCTGGTTAGTACTTGGATGGGAGACCACCTGGGAACACCAGGTGCTGTAGGCCTCGGAGAAGGACCCAGCAACCCACTCCCAAAAAACAATCAGCCATTGAAAACCCTATGAACAGCAGAGAAGCACTGACAACAGTGTTTCGTCTGATGTATGTAGGGTTGCTATGAGTTGGACACTGACTCGATGGCACCTAACAACAACAACAATTTATTATGTGGCCCATTACAGGAAAATTTTGCCACAGGGCCCTGCCACAGCCATTTCTAACCATATTTTCTGACAAGGTCCGGATATGGGAAAGAGAGGTTCAAGGAACTCATCTTCCAAGAAATGGATGGGGATGAAGAAAAGTAAAATGTGCTTTTTGCTTTCTAGGAATAGGATTACTGCTTCTAATTATTATGACTACTTTATGTTTAGGACTACTACTCATAACTAATATTGTATTAAACTCTAATGAAACAAATGCTGAAAGAATGACACGACTGAGGGAATTTGTAAATGAGTTAGAAGTAATGACCTCCAATTGTAAAGGTTATGTGGACAACACTTTAGTTAAAGCTGACCAGCAACTTCCACCCTGGAACTCAAACATTAAGTGATTTATGCTTCAGCTGCAACAGGCTGAGTTGTTAGCCCCTACTTGGACTAAAGTGGCCCCACCTATGATAGCTAAGGTTTACAGAGAAAATATAAAACAATCAAAAGAATACACAGGCCTGTTCCCACAGTACAAAAGCCTCCTTGAC
>VMDO01020065.1:0-38323 GCA_007922755.1 Pedetes capensis | reverse complement strand
CTGGATGGGAGACCGCCTGGGAACACCAGAAGCTGTAGGCTTGGGAGAAGGACCTGGAAACCCCCTCCCAAAAATCAATCTGCCATTGAAAACCCTATGAACAGCAGAGAAGCACTGACAATAGTGTTTCCCCTGTTGTACAGAGGGTCGCTATGAGTCGGATACCGACTCGACGGCACCTAACAACAACAACAACAACTCTAACCAAGAAAGCAAAGAAGAATCATATGACACACAATTTGTGGATGACCTGGCCATTTTGATCTCCTTGTGTGCAGGGACCTGGAGGCAAGAAAAGTCACCATCTTAACTTGGTCCATTGACTGTGATTGTCAGGAGGAGGTAGAGATGTTGTTATACAATGGAAATAGAAAGGAATGTTTAAGGGGTCAAGCAGTCTCTGAGCAGAAGCAGCTGCAAGGTTGACTGGCCACTCTGTCAGCAATTTGGGCAACAAGACAAGAACAAGCTCAAATGGATATCCACAGTTTATTACTTACATACATACCATAAGCAAGATCAATATAGTGTCAGCTCCCCATATCCTTAATCCCACAGGATGAAACTGAACCATAGAGGTCAGATGACATGACTGATAGGTCCCTCTGTTATAGAGGAGCTAATTCTAGGCTGCAACTAAGTGGTGTTATAGCCTGTAGCTTTGTACTAACAAGACCAAGTTGGGTAGTTCCATGCCTCACTGGAACCAGGAAGATAGATGAAACCTGACTCATGGCATCCTCCCACAACAAAGAGAAGCTGATGAGAAATAGCCATTTGGCAGCTCTTCACAAGACGCCATTTGTGGTGTGTTCTTGAAAGGATCCTAGGGTATTCTGTCAAAACTTAGGTCCACTGATTCAGCATTCCCTGCGTGGCTTATGTGAATATATGCAAGGTTGCTAGGGTACCATGGTTGAACTGTTCCCTACAAGTATGTGTGAATATTTCCTGCAACTACCTTTTCCAGTTATGATTATAAATGGATAAGTACAGCAATTTTGGGCTGAGAAGGACATGATGATGGAGCATCAGGCTCCTCAAGGAGGAAGGCCTGGGTCATACCACTAGCTAAGCTACTGAATCAGTAAATGCAGAGACTGAATGTAAGGAGAATTTATAATGGATAGTAGACAGGAAAGGTGATAAGTATCAATTGTGACCCCAAACCCAACTGCTCTAGTATTGGTTTTGTTTGGTTTTGTTAGGAGGTGCTTGGAATTGAATTCATGGCCTTGCACAAGCTAGGCAGGTGCTCCACCACTGAGCTACATGCCCAGCTCTTAGCATTAGTTTTATTTTGTAACACTTACCTGAATTTCCCCTAAAAAAGAAAAGCTCTCTGAAATCCTGTACAACTGCTCTCTAGATATTCAGAGAGAAATGCACCCACGGGACACAGGTGGTATACTGTAGTAGACACAGGGACAGTAACCTTCAAGGCAGAACCTGCTGCTTGGCTGTGGAGGCAGCAGTCAGTACACAAGATATCAGTTTCTTTAGAGTGGGCTTCAGCTGCAGAGTGTCTTTGCCAAGTCTATACTTCCTGAGGAAGTGCATATCTCATAACTGAGTGCACATGACATGTGACCATTCTGATTGACTGTATATTCATTTTAGCGCTCTTTGCTGGATTACCCAAGACTTTGTTATCAAGACTTTCATATCTTAACTTTCCCAATAGCTTTCTTCTTCATCCCCTTTTCTCAGGTGTTTATCCCTAACAAACATCTTGCTTCCTCAGTTTGGTGTCAGCATCTGTGTCTGGAGAATCCAAACTGCAACACCATCCGTGATGTTCATACCTTGCATAGTCTGTTTGTGCTGCTATAACAAATCCCACACACTGGATAATTTATAATGAATAGCAATCTGTTTCCCACAGTCATGAAGACTGTGAAATTCATGATCAGGGTTTCAGTATGCACTGTCTGGAGCGGACCTTTTAACTGGGTCCTCACATGGCAGAAGGTATAAGAACAAAAGGGCCTAGCTAGTTCCTTTAAGCCCTTTAATAAAAGCAGAGCCTTCATGACTTAATCAACTCCTAAAGGCCCCATGCCTTTTTTTTTCCCCGCAGTACTGGGGGTTGAACCCGAGGCCTTGCACTTGCATGCTTTGCAGGTGCTGGACCACTGAGCTGCACCCCCAGCCCACTGTTTTTACTTTTTGAGACAGGGTCCCACTAAGTTATGCAGACTGCCTCTGGTCTCAAACTTGCAATCTTCCTGCCTCTGCCTCCCGAGTTGCTGGGATTACAGGTGTGCACCACTGTGCCTGGGTAGGGCCCATGTCTTAATACTTTCCCATTAGATCTTAAGTTCTGACAGATGAATTTTAGAGGGCACATATGTTCAAATTATAGAAAACCCAGATTTAGAGGAAACAGTATATCAAAATATATTGTATATTGTCATTTTTAGTGACCAGGTGTTCCATAATATCCCTTTTATGATACTTTTTATATCCTCCACCCCTTTTTTTGAAGTGCTAGGGATTGAACTCAAGGCTTTGCCTCCTGTATGCTAGGCAAGTGCTCTACATCTGAACCACATCCCAGCTCTTCCCTTTATAATCCTTTTAATGCCAGTATAAGTCTGTAGTGATGTCTTGTACATTTATTATATCAGTAATTTGTATCTTTTCTATTTTCTTCTAGTAAGTCTGACTGGGTATTTATCAATTTCATTGGTTTCCTTAGACAAACAGGGGGCTTGTATTTTTCTTAAATCCTGTCAATCTCTACCTTTTACTTGAGCCATGTAGGTTATTTACATATAATGTGATTATTGATGTGGTTGTATTTAAATTTTCCACCTTGCTATTTGTTTCCTGTTTGTCTCACTTGTTCATTGCTCCCCATTTCTTCTTTTCCTGTCTTCTATTGGATTGAGTTTTTAAAAATGATTCTACTTTATCCCCTTTATTGACCTATTTATCTATACTGCTTTGTCTGATTGTTTTAGACATTGTTTTAGGATTCATAGTAGATATCTTTAACTTATCATTGTCTACCTTCAAGTCATATTATACCACCTTACATATGTTATAGGAACTGCTATGGTTTGGATATTGTTTGAGTGTGTCCCTTAAAGGTTTATATGCAGGGAGCTTTAAGAATGTGTTGTTATACAGCTTGGCACAGTGGCAAACATCTGTAATCCCAGAGATTTAGGAGGCTGAAGCAGGAGGATTGTGAGTTCAAGGCCAGCAGCAGACTGCACGACTTAGTGAGATCCTGTCTCAAAATAAAAACTGTTTAAAAAGGAGGCTGAGGATGTGGCTTAGTAGTGGAGCATCTGCCTAGGATGTGTGAGGTTCTGGATTTAATGATGGAGAAAAAAAAGGCCAGGGGCTGTTATAAAGCTGTTATAAAGCAAGTTTGACTTTCTCTGGCTTCCCATCTCACCATGTGATCTCTTACATGCACTCCTGCCATTATGATACCACCTTTCATGAGGCCCTCACCAGAGCCAAGTAGATGCCAGTACCATGCTCATCAATCTCCAGAACTGTAAGATAAAACTCCTTTCTTTATAAAGCACCCAGACCTGGGTATTTTGCTATAGAAATATAACAGAGAAGACAAGAATTCTTGTTTTTCTTAGAACATTTTATTGGCTTATTTATTTACTTTGATTTTTTTGAGACAGGGTCTTGCTATGTAGCCTAGGCTGACCTTGAAGTCACAGTGTACCACAAGATGGCCTGAAACTCATGGTACTCCCTCCTCAGCCTCCCAAGTGCTAGGATTACAGGTGTGTGCCACCATGCATGGCTAAGATGGGAACTTTAAGGCAATATATACTGAGTAATGAAATATTTAATATTTTTCTTTTTATAATAATTTTCAGCACATATTAATTATACAAAATTATGAGCTCTTTATGACATTTTCATACATGTATATAATATACTTGGATCATATTCATCCCCCATTCCATTCTTGTTGTCCCCCTTCCCCTCTCCTGCTTCCTCTCTCCCCTTTCTAATCCCAAACACAGTGGTTGCTCAGCACTCAAATTGCTCTGTGCTCAAACATTTGGTCCTCAACCAATATTTTGGAGAGAATTCTGGTTTGGTGCTGGGCTACTTGCTTAGTACTCAAGCACTCTGCTAAGACCTGTATGAGATGCTGTGCTTACCTGTGATGCTCCTGGGTGAAATAAAGGGGAAAATGTCACTTTGCACACTGATTTCAAGCAGAAAAGTCCTGTCCTGGTGCTGTGTTCATGATCTGAGATGTGTACACACACACACACACACACACACACACACACACACACACACACACACACCATATGGTTATCATAGTGACCAAGAAAATTTCTTTTTTTTTTTGTGGTAGTTGGGGTTGAACCTTGGGTCTCACACATGCTTTGCAAGTGCTCTGCCACCGAACTGCACCTCCAGCCCATCTTTTACTTTTTATTTTGAGATAAGGTCTTGCTAAGTTACACAGGCTGCCTCTGGCCTTGAACTTGGGATCCTCCTGCCTCAGCCTCCCAAGTTGCTGGGATTACAGGTGCATGCCACCGTGCCCAGTTGTAACCAAGAAAATTTCTAGCTCTAAAAGTGAGGGAAAGAGGAAAATAGTAAAAACAAGAATTGAATTTAAAAAGGAACTTACTGCTAAGCATGTGTGTGTCTGAATTATCCATTCAGTATGCTGCCGGAACCAATAAATATATTTACATTATTTCTTATAGGAAAAAAGTGTTCAGCACTCAAATTGATGGGCACTTGACCAGCCTTTCAAAACGAATTGTGGTCAAGTGCCAAGGTATGACTGTAGTCCCATTTCTACTTTCTACTTTCATGTCTTTTTCTTTTATCTAGATTTGCATATGAGAGAAAACATATGGTATTTGTCTTTCTGAATCTGGTTTATCTCACTTAATATGGTGATCTCCAGTTCCATCCATTTTCTTGCTAATGGAATGATTTTGTTCTTCTTTATGGATGAATAAAACTCCATTGTGTATATATACTACATTTTCTCATCCCTTTGTTATTGGTGTATACTGAGAATTACAATTTTAATGCTTTTTTTTTTCTTGCTTAAAATGTATACACATTTTTGGCACCCTCTATATATCCTTGTCATAACCATTTCCAGTGTTGTTTCTTTGTGTAAATCTATATTCCCATCTACCATTTCTCTTCTCCATGAAAGAATTCTTTTAACATTTCCTGTAGTATGAGTCTGTTACTGATGTATTATTTCAGCTTTTATATGTCTGAATAAGCATTTATTTCATGCTCTTTCTTGATATTTTCATTGGGTATAGAATTCTAGGTTGAAAATTATTTTTTCCTTTCAACATCTTGAAGATTTTGCTCCCTTATCATCTCATATTATTCTTAATGTGACATCTTTTGTCATCCATTCACGAAACATACTTTTTATTCTGGTTCCTTTAAGATTATCTCTAGTGAGGAATTTAATCATGATATACTCCAATTTAGTATTCTTTCTTATGTTTTGAGGTTCATTGAGTTTCTTGGATCTGTAGGTTTATAGTTTTTCTGAAATTTGGGGACATTTTCATCCATTAGTTCTTCGACTATTTTCTGTTCTTCCCTCATCTGGGAACTGTAATTATGCAAATGTAGTTTTGTCACAGCTCATTGATGCTTTATTCATCTCTTTGGTTGCTTTCTCTCCTGGGTGTGTCATTTTGGATTGTTTCTGTTACTAAATCTTCACATTTTTCTGCAATGTCTAATTTGCAGATACATTATAAATATACTCATCCAGTATATTTTTATCTCAAATTGTGTGGTTCTCATATCTAGACATTCTATTTGTTTTGTTTTATATTACTCAAAGCATTACTTAGCTCTTGGAGGGTTTTATTCATTTTTTAAAAGTTTTTCAGACAGTTGGGCATGGTGGCGCACGCCTGTAATCCCAGTGGCTCGGGAGGTGGAGGGAGGAGGATCGCACGTTCGAGACCAGAGGCAGTCTGCGTAATTTAGCAAGACCCTATCTCAAAAAGTAAGAAAAAAAAAATGCGCTGGGGGTGCAGCTCAGTGGTCCAGCACTTGCAAAGCATGTAGGTGCGAGGCCCTGGGTTCAACCCCCAGTACCGCAAAAAAAAAAAAAAAAAAAAAAAAAAAAAGTTTTTGAGACAGGGTCTCACTGAGTTGCACAGGATGCCTCTGGCTTTGAACTTGCAATCCTCAGCCTCAGCCTCCTGAGTCATTGGTATTACAACCATGCCCCACACTGCCTGGATATTTACTTAACTTTTTGAAGATATGATTATAATAACTGTTTTTATGTCTTCTTTTGCTAAGTCTATCATCTTTGTCATTTTTGAGTTAGTTTTGTTTTTATTTTGTACTCCTTTGGATTCAAACTATGTAGGCCCCACCTCCAACACAAAACCCTTCACCTCAGCCCACCCTCAACCACCATAAAAATCCCAGCTCAGTCTCCCTTCCTTCCTCTCCCAAGCCATTTTCAGCTCATCTTGGGATGCCTGCCATGGTTGCCCTAGAGAGCCTCGTTATGTAAATCTTAACCCTCTAATATCCTCTTGATGTGTGTATAACATCATCACTCTTGACATCAAAAACAAATTTTGGGTGGGGATCAGTTGTACTTCTGTAAGGTGTCTATAATTAGTACTATCAGAAGTATGATGAACCAATATCCACTGAATCCAGGTGTCTTTCTTCTCTTGCTTTGATTTGTTAACTGCTTTTGCTGCTTGATGATAATCATGCCCTTTGAGAGGCTGCCTGCTGACTAGCTTGCACTTTGAGTTGTATTGCTTTCTGCTGTGGTTTCTGATTTCTACTGAACTTCTGTTATACATTTAAATGACCTAAGCCACAAGTTTTCTTCATTAATAATTAATAAGGACAGGAGTATGAAATTGGGGCCCTCCTTGGATTATGTGTCTTGGCCTAGACCTATCTGGGTGTCTTGGAATGAATCATCTGTCTTGATTCCAGCATAAACTGTGACTGATGCTAGGCTGAGTAGAAAAGGTCTTACTTTGAGACTGATGGAATGTACATCTCAAGAAAACACTGGTCACCATTCTATAGAATGCTCACAGGAAAGACTGTATCTACTCTATGTAGCCTGCCATTGGGTCATGGCTTTTTGGTGGAAGAGCAGTAACTATTTGAAGAAGAGTTACTATTTGAAGATATTATTGAGGCCATTCTCCTAAAGGCAAAGGGCTCACTAGGACCCTATGAAGTGCCTTTGTTGTGATTGCTGCTAGTGCCTTTCGACAACAAACATTCTGATCCTCAGGGATATAGGGACAACCACCCCCATCTCCTCTGTGGCACAGGAAAGAAGTCAATTCAATTTAGACTCCTCCCTGAAGTCCTTAAGCTATATAAAACAACCATTGCCATGGAGGGGGTGTCTCTATAGATGATACTGTTTTGAAGCTCTCTGGAGAAAGAACTTTATAAATACAAGCAAGGTACAGAGAGTGTCTCCAAAGTATATTCAGTGATCATGAAAAAGGGAAAGAGAAGATGGAAAGTCAGCCAGGCAAGCAGTAAAAGAGGAAGAAAGAGGGAAGAAAGAATCTGGATGTGGTGAAAAAAGAATACTGAAACAGAGGTTCACAATTTCACTCAACTGGAAACCAAAAATTTGTTTAATGAATTTACAAAACACAAAGATAAACATACTGAATTGTTTTTGCACCTCTATTAAAAGAGCTTCTGAATTAACTTTCATATCTGCTGAAATGCACCAATTGGCAAACCTTCATGGCCTTAATCCATACTTGGGCTCAGGTTACAATAATACCTGAGGATCCTTCTAAATTTGAATAACGTGTTTCATAATCTTAGTGGGGTTACTGAACATAAAATAGAAGACAAACATTTATGTCACACTTTAACTACTGGAACAATTGCCTTGCCTAACTTCCCCATGATTGTAGCAACCACTGCCCTAAAAATTTCCTATAGTGGGCACAGATGTCTAAGCCAGGAAGGAATAAATTAAAATTAAGTCATTGGCATTCACAAATTGGCTGTAAAAATGGAACTACATGGACCTTTCCCACACCTACTATTAAAATAGTTAATAAAGTCTAACGTAAATTAAAGTAGGGCCTTTAAGGAGTGGAATCCATTTTATAAGAGCTACTTAGAAAAGGGGTGGTAGTCACCACTGCTCCTCTATTTAACAATCCAATCTGACAACTAAAATTCCAAGCCAGTCTCCTTCCCTTGTTCTCTCAGGCCACTTTTTTGACCAACTTGTGAAGCCTAGTGCTTTCTTCAGAAAGCTCCATTGTGTAAATAATAAACATTTTCATATTCTCTTAGGACTTATATGTTGTCATTAATCTTGACCTCCAAGACAAATTTCAGGTGGTAGTTCACCCTGTTTCTGCATAGTGATCACAGTATATGTCTGCTGTGTCTCTTCTCATATTCTTGAGGTAACTACTATAGCTCCAACCAACATGTTCTCATCCCAGCATCCCAAGCATAAAAGATGGGGACTCATGAGGAAAGGATTTCATTTTATTGGCCCTCTATATAATCACAAAGGAAAATATTTTTCTGAAATCTTCAGCAGATTTCCTGATGCATGTCATTGACCAGCACAGGGTAAGATGATCACCCCTAAGCCTGTCACGAACAATGGGGAGCAAATTTAGCTGAAAAAAATTATGAGACATTACCCAGAACTTCCACATTGATGTCTGAGCAATGTAGAGGTTCCATTAGCAAAGAAGAGAGCAGATTTTCCTGCTGGTTATTAACTAACAATATTTGCCACAGAATGTTGGTATAGAACCCTTTCAGATATGTGGGATATTTGCATATGTGTCAGTATATTGTATACTGTATTAACACATACTCTTGAATATAATCCGTGCCCTTTCAGCAGTTTTTGTTTGTTATGTCCTGTTGAATCAGGTCAGACACAGCAGTACAACAGATGAAACACTCCCCAACACTGTTACACACACACGATCTTTTTATGTTTGAGCCCATTGTTGCAATCACTGTGTTTCTTCTCATTTTAAGTCATGCCACATCAGTAAGAGGAGGTCCCAGGGGCCTTTCCCCATTCTCATCATTAAGGTTGACTCTATTTGAGGAGGCAACTCTTTCTCAGTCATCTTTTGAATGTCTTCCAGTCTGGGGGGCTCATTTTCTAGCACTATATCTGACAGTGCTTCTCTGCTATTCATAAGGTTTTCAATGGCTAATTGTTTCAGGAGTGGGCTGGCAGGTCCTTCTTCCTATTGTATCTTAGTATGGCAGCTCAGCTGAAACCTGTCCACTATGGGTGGCCCTGCTGGTACCTGAGATGCTAGTGGCATAGCTTTCAGCATCACCGCAACACGAAAGCCTCCATGGCACAACAAGCTGACAGACACGTGGGGGTCAAGAGTTTCAGGAGGCTATAAAATCAGATGTGGATCAGAATTGTGTGCAGATTAGATTCAGAGTCGAGAGCTGGTTTTGGGAAAATTATAGAACTGGTGTACATGTTATAAAAACAATATAATGTAATAATTCATTTTTTAATTATGATGATGATAATTTACCTATTATTCATCACACTCATCATCATCACTCATACCTGAAATGTTATCAGTGGTCTCCATCATGTCATTATCATAATTATTCAAACGCCCTATGGACAAAGAGCATTTAAAGGAAAGGGATTAGAATTGCAAACTAACCTTTTTTCTGTTTAAGGAATCGCCAAAAGCTGAGTGTGGATTAGATTTGGGTATAGATTAGATTAGAGAATATACAGTATTTTGTACACTATTTTTGATTGGGTATTAACATTTTTGTTGAGTTCATGAAAATGTGCTGGGGAGCTGTCCATTTTTTCCTATGTTGTGAAATATATGTGTTTAACTTACAAAATGCATTTTAAGTGATCATAAAATATCTTCAAAAGTTACACTAATTCTTTTTTTTTTTATTATTTTTTTTTTTTGCGGTACTGGGGATTGAACCCAGGGACTTGCACCTACATGCTTTGCAAGTGCTGGACCACTGAGCTGCGCCCCCAGAGCAGCTTTTTCTTACTTTTTGAGACAGGGTCTCTCTAAGTTACACAGACTGCCTCTATTCTCGAACTTGCGATCCTCCTGCCTCCGCCTCCTGAGCCGCTGGGATTACAGGCATGTGCCACTGTGCTCGGCTACTAATTCATGTTTAATGTAATAATCTTACAACAAATTATTGTTTTTGGATAATAACTTAAAACAACATACAAATGTTGGTGCAGTCTTTTTGTGGCTCTACTTACAAATGAAATGGTTCAATAATGTTCTTTGAGGGTATATATTTTCTTATTGGGTATTATAATGGCTACACAAAATGATCTGGGGAGCTTTTCATGTTTTTCTATGGCTGAAGTAGCCATAATTATGTGGTTTTAAAGATTAAATAGGAATTAATATGAAAACGTTTTGTGATTTTAATGACTGACTACTCTTTAGCTGTGCTTCTAGAATTTGGAGTGCCCCAGGACTCAGTCCACTGTTTTCTATTCATCTCTGTATGACTCTCCTTTCCCTAGGGTAATCCCTTTTAGGTCCATAGTTGTTAAAAAAAAAACACCAATGCATTATTGATTTCTAAATTTATATTTCCAACTCAATTTCTCCTCTGTACTCTAGAACTATATATCCCAGAAAGCCTATTTGACATCCCCCTGGTTGTTAAGTGACATCACAAACCATATTTCTGAAACATTACTCTTGCTTTTCCCTTTCTATTCTCCATCTTCTCCATATGGTACTGTAGCTTATTCACTTTTTTATACCTAAAGGTAGGATTCACCCTTGTCTCCTTTCTTTTTCTCAATCTTTACCCCTCCCCACCTAAGTCTATCATACTTGTCCATTTTACTTTAGAAATATATTCTTAATCTCTCTCCTGTCCATCCCTACTAATACCATTTTAGACTAAGCTAAATCTTGATCATTTCTTGCTTGTTCAGCTGCAGTATTTTTAAAACTGTTATATCTATTTATACCCTTGATCTCATATAATCTATATTCCATGCAACACCCTGAGTAAGGCTTTCCAGATCTGATAAGACTACCATGAGAAATACTACAGTGTCAGCCCCCCATACCTAGAATAAAAAACAGTTGTCTTAATATTGCTTCTGAGGTCAAGAAAGATGACATCTTTGTCTGTGTTTCCAACATTATCTCATTCCACTCTTCTTCTAATTTATCATGCTGTGGTCACACTAGAATCTATTCCATTCCATGGAAGTGTAAAGGTTTTTCTGCACCAAGACTTTTGCCACTGGAGTTCTGGATCTCAGACCAAATGCCATTTTCAAAAAAGATCTTCCCCCAAATCCCTATACATAGGAAATAATCTCAAACCCTATGGAGCCTCCATCTCTCACATCAACTTATATATTAACTTGATAGCACATATCACAATTTATAAATATCTTGCTTGCTTAAAATTTTTTCATTTATTGTTCCACCAATGAGATATAAATGACATGAGGGCCAGGAACTTCTCAATATTTTTCACCACTTTTGGCCAAGCGAACTTACTATGTGTTCAATAACCATCTTCCAAAGGAAGAAGAAATTATGGATCCAGTAATTTTAAAAGTAGTCTAAGTTGGAAAAACAGAGTTGTGATAGCGGTTGTATGTAGATTGTAGGAGTGAATTAACACATCAAAGGACAGCATATAAAATGAAAAGAGGAGTGAGACTGAGGACAAAACTGGAGAAACACTAATTTTGGGATCTTGGCCACAAAAAGAAGTTTAAAGAAACAGAGAAAAATAAGTGTTATGGTTTAAATATAAAATGCCCCCAAAGCTTCATGTTTTGAGGCTTGGTGTCTAGTGGGTGGTGCTATTTTGGGAGGCTGTGTAACTTTAGGAGGTGGACATTAAGGTTTTACCAGGGCCCCTGGTTCTGGTAAGCTATCTCTGCTCCCATCTGCCATAATGTAAGGCCTCTCTGCCATGCAGGCCCACCACTTGCTCCATTGCCATGTCTTCCCACAACTATGGACTCAAATCCCATGAACTGTGAGCCAAATAAATCTTCCTCCCTTAAGTTGCTCTGTCAGGTATTTTGTCACAGTGATACAAAAGCTACCTGACACAGTAAGACAGAAATATAGGAGGAACATTAATAGAATTTGATGTCACAGAAACCAAGACAGATTCCCCTAATAGCATTTTTGGGCCCCTCTGATGGGTTCACCTTACTGTAGACACCACATTTCCAAGTTAAAAATCATATTATGCACCAACTTCCTGCTTAAAACTTATTAAAACTTATCAATGCAGCTTTGAAAGTAAGATGGTGAATTTGAAGTTTTCCCCATGCAGTCTCATGAATCAGATGAGTCAGGGTAACAAAGGGGAGACTATATTTTGAGGAGAGAAAGAGAGGGAAAGCATGAGGAATCAAGAAAGAGGTGACTGCTGGGTGCCATTCTGTACACTTGTAATCCCAAATGGGTAGTTTTCTGTTGGGTAGAATCTGAAAGTACTGAGACTGGCAGGGAGAGTATTCGATTTCCTCAGGTCATCCTTTCCAGTGCAGAACTCAGTGCTCTTTTTTGCTCCCTCAACTCTCTGATGCACTCAGGAGACATTCATTGGCTTAGATGTTTGCCATCCTAGGGTATACAAACTGTGTGTGGTAGGGGGCAGAAGCAAGTGTTAACCTGCCTTGCTACATATATATATATATATATATATATATATATATATATATATATATGTGTGTGTGTGTGTGTGTGTGTGTGTGTATGTATATGTATGTATGTATGTATATATATATATATATATATATATATATATATATATACATACATACATACATATACATATATTTGTTGTTGTCAGGTATAGGGAATCTCCAGGGGATAGAGAGGAAGTATGGTTGGGATAGAGGCCTATCTAGCCTGCCTAGAGGACTATCCCCTATCCTCCAGGTCAAGATGGCAACTGGTAACCCTTGCCCCACATCTGGGGCCCTCTGAGTGTCAAATGAGTCAAGAAGGTGCCAGAGGTATGGCTGCAACATTAACTCCCTGGTACCAGATAGGATACCCCAGACCTTCATCCTGTCCCCTGATAGGCCATTGAGGTATATCCCCTGATAGGCCAAGGAGTGACATCCTGTTTCACCCCAAATTAGAATATCACTCCCAATTTGTTGTGCCTGGAGCCTCATACCACTGCCTAATTGGTTGGTGGCCATTCCAGGGCAGTTAGAGACAGTTACCCAGTGACTATATAAAAGAGAGCTCACTCTCCACTTTGAGCCTGCTACTGCCATCACTATGCATGCTACATGAAAGGCTGTCGTACCCCCACAGATGGACCACACCATCACCAGATCAAGAGAAAAAACTGCCTACCACCACAGAGGCCATTCCATTGCCTAACCGGAATGGAGACCATCTGGGACCAGCGGTGAAGCAGCCAGCCCTCATGGGACATCCTAGGAGCTGCCATCCAGACTACTGCAGAAGCCAGAGCTGTGCCACTTCTGCCTTCTCTTATTTCCTTTGCAGGAGCTGTACAATAAAATCTGTACTTAAGGCATTCCAAGGCTTGCTGTCCTTGACTCCATCCTCTGCTCCCTGCCAGTCCCCCACGGTGTTGGGGTTCAGGAACCCTGACAATTAGGTGCTGTAGAGTCAGGTCTGACTCATAGCAACCCTCATAGGGTTTTCAATGGCTGACAGTTTTTCAGGATTGCTTTGGGAGTGGATTGCTACATCCTTCTCCTGTCTTTGCAGATATCTATATCTATATCTACATCTATATCTATATCTATATCTATCTATCTATATCTATCTATCTATCTATCTATCTATATATATATATATATATATATAGAGAGAGAGAGAGAGAGAGAGGTTGGAAGTGCAGCTCAGTGTTAGAGCAATTGCCTAGCATGGATCCCTGGGCTCAACACCCCTAAGAAAAGATCAGTGACCTCAAAGAGGATTCAAATAAACATATGAATGCAGATGAATGAAATAAAGAAGCCAATTCAAGATTTGGAAAAGAAATTTGGCAACTTAGTTGAGAAATTCACCAGAGACCCTGAAAATATGGAAATACTGGAAATTAAATGCTCAATAAATCAAATAATGAAACTCAATGGAAAGCATCACCAATAGACTAGATCAAGTGGAAGAAAAGGTACCAAGGATTGAAACAAGGTTGAGGGATTATTAAATTCAGATAGCAATAAAGAAAAAATAGAGCAATCATGACCACAACATTCAACACTTCTAGGACATAATTATGAGATCAAACCTATGAATCTATGGAATAAGGAGCTGAGACACAGACTAATGTCATAGAAAACCTGTTCAATATAATTATAGCAGAAAATTCTCCAAATCTATGGAAAGAAGCAGACATCCAAATACAGGAGGCATTTAAATCCCAAACAGATATGACCAGGAAAGCACCTCTTCACATTATATCATAGTTAAAATGCCAAGAGTGCAAAATACTGAAAGCTGCAGGAGAGAAATGACAAGTTACTTACAAAGGCAAACCAAACAGAAGAATAGTAGATCTTTTAGCATAAACCCTAAAGGCTGGAGAGCATGAACTTATGTATTTCAAGCCCTGAAACAAAATAACTGCCAACCAGGGCTAATATAACTAACAAAATTATCCTTTAAAATTGAAGAAGAAATAAACACCCTCCATGATAAGTTTAAACTAAAGTAATTCATGACAACTATGTCAGCATTCCAGAAGATACTTGAATACTACATAAAGAAGAGGCAGAAAGATGTACACCAAGCGTGAGAAAGAAAGAATAAACCTCACTAAACAAAGATAAACAAATGAGAATTAAGAAAGAACCAAATATTATTAACTCAACAAACCAGCAAACCCCTATGAGAGTAAGAGATAAATTAATACATACTTTTTAATAATAAGCCTAAATGTAAGAAATCTTAACTATGCAATTAAAAGACAAAGACTAAGTGGATTAAAAAACAAGATCCAACTATTTTTCTGTTGGCAAGAAACTCACCTTACTGGCAAAGACACACACAGACTGTATGTGAAAGGAAAGAAAATGATATTTCAAGCAAATGGAGTCTGAAAGCAAGCAGGAGTTGTTGCTGTTGTTAGGTACCATGGAGTTGAGTCCAACTCATAACGACCCTATGTACAGCAGATCGAAACACTCCCAGATTCTGTGCTAGGCACATGATCTTATTTATGTTTAAGCCCATTGTTACAGACACTGTGTCAATCCATCTGGTGGAGGGTTTTCCTTTTTTTTCACTGACCTGCCACTCTCCCAAACATGATGTCCTTCTCCAGGGATTGGTTTCTCCTAATTACATGTCCAGATATGTAAGACACAGTCTGGCCATTCTTGCTTCCAAGGAGCACTCTGGTTGCACTTCTAGGATAGATCTGTTGGTTCTTTTGGCAGTCCATGGTATATTCAATATTCTTCTCCAGCACCATCATTCAAAACCATCAATTCTTCTCCTGTCTCCCTTGTTCAATGTCCAGCTCTCACAACCATATGATGTGATTGAAAACATCATGGCACGAGTCAGGAACACCTTCATCTTCAATGTGACATCTTTACTTTTCAATACTCTAAAGAGATCCTTTATCACAGCTTTCCCAAAGCAATGAGTCTTTTGAATTCTTGACTGCTGCTTCCATGGGTGTTGAATATAGAGCCAAGCAAAGCAAAATCATGGACAACCTCAATCTTTCCTCCATTTATTGTGAGGTTGCATACTGACCTAGTCATAAGGATTCTTGTTTTGTTGATGTTCAGTCACAATCTATTCTGAAGGCTATGATCTTTGATCTTCATCAGTAAATGTTTTAAATCCTCTTCACTTTCAGCAAGCAGAGTTGTGTATCTGCATAATGCAGTTTGTTAATGAGTCTTCCTCCAATCCTGATGCCATGTACTTCCTCATAAAATCCAGTTTCTCGGATTATTTGTTCAGCACATAAGTTGAAGAGATATGGTGAAAGTATACAGCCCTGATTCACACCTTTCTCAACTTTAAATCAGGCAGTGTTTCCTTGTTCTATTTGGACAACTGCCTCCTGGTTCAGGTACAGATTCCTCATGAGTAAAATTTGGTGCTATGGTATTCCCATTTTTCCGAAGTGTTATCCTATACTCATATCAGACAAAGCAGGCTTCAGGTAAAAATCAGAATGGATAAATAAGGTCCATACATATTAATAAAGGGGAAAATTCATCAAGAAGTTATAACAATTATAAATATACATGCACCAATCATTTGTGGACCTAATTTCATAAACACTACTGGCATAAAGGGACAGATGGGTTCAGATCCAATAACAGATGGTGTGACTTCATTAATTGATAGGGCATCCAGACAAAAAATCAACAAATAAATTTCAGAGATGAACTGTACCATGGATCAGGGAACTTTAAAAGATATCTACAGAATATTCTATACAATAGCTTTGAAATACACATTCTTCTCAGTATTCCATGGACATTTCTCCAATGGATCACATTTTAGGCCTCAGAACATGTTTTAACTAATACAAAAATACTGAAATAATTTCTTGTATCTTATCAGATCATAATGGAATAAATCAATAGAAACTACATAAACTATACAAGCACATAGAGATTTAACAATATGTTTTTGGATGGTCAGTGGATCACTGAAGAAATATGGGTGGGAATTTAAAATTCCTATAAGCAAGTGGGCATGGTGATGCATGCCTGTAACCCCAGAACTTGGGAGGCCGAGGCAAGAGAATTGTGAGTTCCAGTCCAGTCTGGGGTACATAGAAATTTCCAGGCCAGACTGGGTTACAAAGTGAGACCCTGGCTCAAAAAAAATACATAAATAAATACCCTATAATCAAATGAGAATGAAAACACAACTTACTAGAGACTTTGGGGTTCAGCAAAAGCAGTTTTAAGAGGGAACTTTAGAGCTATGAGCACCTACATTAAAAAATCACAGAGATCTCAAAGAAATTACTTAATGATGCACCTCAAGATCTTAGAAAAACAAGCATAGGCAAATCTTAAAATTAATAGACAGAAAGAAATAATAAATATCAGGGCAGAAATTAATGAGCTGGAGACTAAATGAGCACACAAAAGATCCAATGAAACAAAGAGTTTATTTTCTGAAAAGATAAATAAGATTGACAAATTTGCAGCCAAACTAACCCAATAATAAATAAATAAATAGAAAATGGAAAGAAGGCTGAGGTTAATAAAGTTAGAGATAAAAAACTAGATATAATAAGAGATAGCAGTGAAATCCAGAGTATCATTAGGGATTACTTTGGAAACTTATATTCCAATAAAGCAGAAAATCTAGAAGAAATGGACAAATTTTTAGACATATATTATCTACCAAAATTGAACCAAGAGAATGTAGATAACCTAAGTAGATCAATCATGAGCAAAGAATTGAAGTAGTAATACAAAAAAGCCTCCCAGCAAGGAAAGGCCCAGGACCAGATGGATTCATTGCTGAATTCTACCAGACTTTTAAAGAAAAATGAACACCAATGTCCTTCAAACAATTCCATAAAATAGAAAGGGAGGGAGTGCTTCCAATCCCATTCTTCAAAGCCAGTTTTACCCTGATACCAAAATCAGATAAGGACACAGAAACAACAAAAAACTATAGACCAGTTTCCCTGATGAACAGAGATGCAAAAAATCTCAATAAAATCCATGCAAAATGAATTCAACAATATATTTAAAAGATCATACACCACTAGGTACCATGGCACATCCTGTAATCCTAGCAACTCAGAAGGCTTAGACGAGAGGACTACAGGTTTGAGGCAGGAGGCAGCTTGCACAACTTGGTCAGATCCTGTCTCAAAATAAAAAAGATAATAAAAAGGGGTAGATGGGTGGCTCAGTAGTAGAGAAACTGTCTAGTACACACAAGGCCCTGCATTCCACCCTCAGTATTTATAAAAAAAAAGCACACACCATGATCAAGTTGGTTTCATTCCAAGGACACAAGGGTATTTCAACATATGCAAATCAATAAATTAAATGTTGCTGTTGTTGTGAGATGCTGTGGAGTCTGGTCTGATACAACAGACAAAACACTACCTGACATTGCATCATGCCCAGCACTATTGTCAGTGCTTCTCTGCTATTCATAGGGTTTTTCAATGGCTGATTGTTTCAGGAGTGGGGTACTGGGTCCTTCTTCCAATCCTACAGTACCCTGTATTGCCAGGCAGTCTCCCATCCAAGGACTAACCAGGCCTGATCCTGCTTAGCTTCTGAGATCTCATGAGATTGGATGGTAGGGTAGTACAGCTGTAGGCCAATAAATGAAATACTGCACATAAATAGAATCCAGGACAAAAATCACATCATCATCTCAATAGATCAACATCCCTTCATGATGTTGTTAGGTGCTGTTGAGTCAGTGTCTGACATAAAATAACCTTATGTACAACAGATGAAACAATATTGTCAGTACTTCTCTGCTGTTCATAGAGTTTTCAATGGCTGATTGGTTTTTTTTGTTGTTGTTTTGTTTTGTTTTTTGGAGTAGGCTTTTGGGTCCTTCTCCAAAGCCTACAGAACCTGGTGTTCACAGGTGGTCTCCCATCCAAGTACTAACCAGGTCTGACCCTTCTTAGCTTCTGAGATCTGATGGGATCAGACACCACTGTGGTATGGTTGCAGGCCACTGTGGCATCTGATTTGTAACATCTAGTAATAACAGGATCATACCTCAATATAATAAAGTCTATATATGATAAATCTATAGCCAACATTATAGTGCCAGGGGAAAAATTGAAAGCTTTTCCTCTAATATCAGGAATGAGACAAGGGTGTTCACTCTCTCCATTCTCATTTAATATAGTGGCTGAATCCTTAGCCAGAATAATCAGGCAAGAGAAAGAAATAAAAATAATATGAATAGAAAGAAAGAAGCCAAATTATCCCTATTTGCAGATGATATGATCCTATACTTCTAAGAACTCTAAAGACTTCACCAGAAAACTCTTAGTGTTGATAAACACTTTTAGCAAAGTAGCAGGATACAAAATCAACATAAAAATCAGTAGCTTTTATATATACCAATGATGAACGTCCTGAGAGAGAAATTAGGAAAACAATCCCAATCATAATAACATCAAAAATTTAAATACCTAGGAATATGTTGGGGAAGGCTGGACTCAAACATGTGATCCTCTGTGTTGTGTGTTTCAACTGGGTGCCCCAACACTGCACCCTGCAAAGAACTCAGGCTGGGGAACAGGGCGTCACACTCCAGAGTGGTGAAACAAGGCAGGTTTACTTACAGGGAAAGGAAAAGGGTAGGTGGATGAGGCAGGAAAGGTTGAAAGGGGAGGTTGGCCTTCAACTGCTATCCCAGCCGCTGGGGCAGGGACTCCCAGATGTCGTAGCTCATCCACTACTGGAGTCTTCACCACTTCAGAGGCCCTGAGCTTGGCTTTCAGAGGCTTGCCTCTTGAAGCACTTGATCCATTGGTTGAGGAGGAGAAGGCAAAGATCCAGAGGATGCAGGCAGCCAGGCAGAGGCAAGGATGAAAGCAGGTTGGTGGAAGGATGCAGGCATGCTAAGGGTAGGCTGAAGGCTAGGTGGGTCAAGTGGATGCAGGCCTCTGGTCCTTATGGGGCCAGAAGACTGAGTGAGCCCTCCTTAGGTGGTGTTCAGGTAGAAGCTCTGAGCTATCCCTAGATGGAGTTTGGAATGAGCTGTTGGGCTCTGGGGGGAGGGGCTTTTATCCCCTTAAGCCAAATGCCATCCAACTGTCAAAGATTGACAGCTGGCCAATCAGGGAAGGGCTCATGGGTAGCATGAAGGCAAGGGCTTAACTAATGAGGAGGCAGATGGGGCTCAGCCAATCAGGCCTCGAGGAAGCCTGAGCTGGTCAGCGCCATCTTGACCCACTCGATGGGAGGGGGAAAGAGTGAGGTACCCAGATGTGGGGGAAGGGTCAGTTGCCTTGGAGGACAGAATCCAGTCCTCCAAGAGAGCTAGGCAGGCCCCAGGGACCTGCCATGTTTGGGTACTCTCTACCCCCTGGGAAATCCACAACAGGAATAAACCCAACCAAGGTGAAATATCTCTAAAATGAAAACTATATAACACTCAAGACAGAAATTAAAGAAGATACTAGAAGATGGAAAGGTCTCCCATGTTCATGGATCAGCAGAATTAATATTGCAAAAACAGCCATGTTATAAAAATGATCTACATATTCAATGAAATTCCCACCAAAATTCCAATGACATTCTTCACAGAACTAGGAAAAAACAATGCTAAAATTCATATGGAAACACAACAGATCCCAAATATCCAAAGCAATCCTGGCCTAAAAGAGCAATGTTGGAAATATCACAATATGTGATTTCAAATTATGTGAGAGCTATAGTAACAAAAACAGCGTGGTACCAGCACAAAAACAGACATGTAGACCAATGGAGTAGAATAGAGTATCCAGAAATAAAAGCATGCATTTACAGCCATCTGATTCTTCACAAATTTGCTACAAACACATGCTGGAGAAAAGATGGCCTCTTCAATAAATGGGGCTGGGAAAACTGGATATCCACTTGTGGAAGACTGAAAATAGATCCCTATCACTCACCCTGTACAAAACTCAGCTCTAAATGGATGAAAGACCTTAATATAAGATCTGAAACTTTGAAACTACTAGAGGAAAACTTAGAGGAAACACTTCAACATCTAGGCATAGGCAAGGACTTTCAGAATCGAACTCTAATAGCTCAAGAAATAATAGCAAGAATTGACAAATGGAATTGCATCAAATTAAAAAGCTTCAGCATAGCAAAGGAAATAATTAACTGAGTGAAAAGGCACCCTTTACTATAGATGGAAATCTTTGCCAGCTATTCATATGGCAGGGGATTAATATCCAGAATATATAAAGAACTCAAAAATTAAACACTAAAAGAATACTCCAAGCAAAAATAGGGAAACAAATTGAACAGACAGTTCTCAAAAGAAGTAAAAATGTACAATAAATACATGAAAAAATGTTCAACATCGTAAGCCATCAGGGAAATGCAAATCAAAACTACATGTGCAGGAAAATAAATAAATCATCATGTTTAGCACAATAAGCCAGGCTTAAAAAGACAAATACCACATTTTCTCTCATATGCAGAATCAAGCATTTTTAAAAAGTAAACATGAAAATAGAAGGTGAAATGGGGTGTAGCAGCATGTGAGTGTGCCAAGTGGGTGGCTGAGTTTTCTGAGAGATAAATTCTCCACGATGTCCAGTGATAGTCAAAGGTCCAATGATAAGAGCAGCAACACCAGCAGTTCAGACAGGGACCAGCAAGACCTAGCCACTCTGGAGCCTGAAGAGCAAGAAGAAAGAAAACATGCTATCTCCTAGAAGAAAACCACCAAACTCTTGAGCAAAACTACTGCTAAATTATCCACTAGTACTAAAAGAATTCAGAAGGAGCTAGCTGATCCCCCTACCTGCACTGCTGGGTCTAAAGGAGAGCATTTATGAATGGAGATTGACTATACTTGGTCCACCAGGTTCTGTATATGAAGGTGGTATGTTTTCTCTGGATATCACATTTTCATCAGATTATCCATTTAAGCCCCCAAAGGTTACTTTTCACACTAGAATCTCTCTCTGCAACATTAACAGTCAGGGAGTCATCTGCCTGTACATCTTTAAAGACAATTGGAGTCCTGCTTTCATTATTTCAAAGGTTTTTCTATTTGCTCCTTTTTGACAGACTGCAACCCTGTGATCCTTTGGATGGAAGCATAGCCACTCAGTATTTGATCAACAAAGTAGAACATGACAGGACAGCCAGATAGTGGACCAAGAGATACACAACATAAGTCACATAATTTGTATGCCATGTGAAGGAGCATAAGACATCTTCACTCCACGCCACAAATCTTTTTGGCTTTACAATACGGACCTTTGTGTATATATTATAGTGATTCTACTCTTTGCTTTTATCCTATGGAGACTGGGACACTCCTACAAAAGTAAATGCTATCACGAGTAGAACTTTGTAGCTATAGATTGTTGTTGTAATCGTTAGGTGCCATCAAGTCAGTGTCCGACTCATAGCGACCCTATCTACAATGGATGAAACACTATTGTCGTGATTCTCTGGTGGTCACAGGTTTTTCAATGGCAGATTGTTTTTTGAGAGTGGGCTGCTGGGTCCTTCTCCCAAGCCTATAGCACCTGGTATTCCCAGTCAGTCTCCTATCCAAGTACTAACCAGGTCCAACCCTGCTTAGCTTCAGGGATCTGATGGGATCAGATGCCACAGTGGTACAGCTGCAGGCAACTGTAGATTGGTAGTGTTTAAAATGCCTACTTGCAAGTCTTACGTCTTTAGGATATGAAAATATTATTTTTAGATTTACTAAGGATACTGGTCTATCCTTATTATTATAGTATTATAGTGCATTTTAGCCTAATTCATTATCTGAAAGAAGTTATAAAAATAGCTATGGATGACTAGGAATTATATCATTTGTATTAAGCCCAGATCTATTTCTGAGTATGTGGTTCATACTGTTCTGAAGACGTTTTACCTTTTACCTTTGTCAGGTTGTAATGAGAACATTTCCTTTTACTCTTTGCAGCTCAGAGAGCATGATGTATCATCTCAAGCACAATAAGTACACTCCTGAAGGAAAAATAAGAAAGTAGAAGAAGAACTATTTGAGAAGAGAAGAGGACCCGGAAAGGGGAGACAAGAGAAAGTATTGAGTGTGTGTGGGGGGAATATGATCAAAGCATATCATGTGCATGGTTTTAAATATTACAATGAAACCAACTATTTTCTTCAGTTAAGGTACACGGATTTTTTTAAGTGAAAAAAAGAGAAAAAGGAAAGCAAGACAGGATGGAATGTTAGGGAAAGAACCACAATATACTAAAAGATCATGTGAGAACTAACTTCAAAGTATTCACTAGCTTTTGTATGGAGGAAGGGACTGCCAGAAACCTTTAGAGTTTTCACTGAAGTTTTGGGAGTGAAAACCAAAGTGCAGCAGGTTGAATATTGCAGGGAACACAATAAAGTGGACATGGACCATTCTCTCATGAGAAGAGAGAAAGGGTGGTATTAAGAAGGGGAAGACACAGGATAAAAGGAGAAATTGAGCTGAAGTTTGGAAGGAACTTGAACAGACTTATTGCATGGGGAAAAAATCCGGTGTCACAGGGGATGGGAAAGAGGCAGGAAGAGGAAGAAGAAGATGTATTAAAATCCTGGAGGACAGCCTGCCCACTTGGGAGGCTGATGTAGGAGGATGGAGAGTTTGAGGCTCTGGGCTCCATAGTGAGACCGTATCTCAAAGATGATAGATAGATAAATGATAGATAGATAGATAGATAGATAGATAGATAGATAGATAGATAGGAAGGCAGACAGACAGATAGATGGATAAAATCCTTGAGGAAATGGAATAGCAGGTACTGGCACCTAGAGCACAGAGATAGGATTTAGCAAGAAAAGGTGAAGGACTTCACAGCTCAATCATTTCATTTTCTTTTTTCTTACTTCTCCTTCCTTCCTCCCTCTCTCTTTTTCTCTTTTTTTCTTTTCTATTTTTTTCTTTCTTTTTTCTTTCTATGTGTAGCCCAGGCTGCCCTTCAACTCACAGCAAATCTCCTGTCTCAGTCTCCAGAGCACTGGGATTCCAGGCAAGCACTACCACACCTAGCTCAATCATTTGCTTTCTTGATGAGTGAAACCACAAGGCCATTTGCTTAAGAGGAGGAGGGAACTTGTGCAGAGAACTTGAGACTGTATAGAAGGTTTGATATAGCAACTGAGAGTTATGGGAGGGGGAGGTGAGCCAAAAAGAACCCCCCATGCACCTGTTTTCCCCACCCACACATTAGAAATTCATATCAAAACCCAGCATGGTGCTGCATGCCTGTAATCCCAGCACTTGGGAGGCTGAGGCTGCAGGATCATGAGTTTGAGGCCACCCTGGGCCACATAATGACTTTCAAGCCAGCCTGGGCTACATAGGGAGATCTTGTCTCAAAACACCAAGAAAGAAAGAAAGAAAAAGAAAGAGAGAGAGAGAGAGAGAGGAGGAAGAAGAAGAAGAAGAAGAAGAAGAAGAAGAAGAAGAAGAAGAAGAAGAAGAAGAAAGGAAGGAAAGAAGGAAGGAGAAAAAAGGATGAATTAAAAGAAAAAAGAAAAGAAAAAGAAATGAAGGAAGGAAGAAAAAGAATAAATAAAGGAAGGAAGGAAGGAAGAAAAAGAATAAATAAATAAATAAAGGAAGGAAGGAAGGAAGGAAATAAAGAAAGAAAAGAAAAGAGAGAGAAAAAGAAAAGAAGAGAGAGAGAGAGAAAGAGAAAAATTTATGTCATGCAGCTGGGTGGTGGTCTTCAGAAGCTCTTGAGTGGCCACTCCACTTGCCTGAATAGCCCAATGGAGCAGTATTGAGGAATTTTGGTCCCAGCAAGGCTTAGGAGCAAGAGTCAAGGCCCATATCTATGACGTGTTAACTCGTTGCCATAGTAGGTATTGATGTGTGAAGTGACAAATTTCACGCCTTGTCTTCGTGAAAAAGGAGGACGGGAGAAAAGAAGCCATTGAAAAGGGCAGAGCTGGGCAAGGACTGACACAGGACTGAGCAGGGAGGCGAGGGGTGGCCCACCTGGCAGGCTGACATTTAACAGTAGTAGCTGAGGAAGGTCCACTGAATAGGCCGCAGTGGCCATGGCCGTGGACTTCGGGGACCGCAGGAGCGGTTTCCGCCACAGCGAAGTGGTCGAATTCATCAACGAAGAGGTTCTCAGTAATGGCGGAGGCCCAGACTTCTACTTGACCTTCCGCTCACGGCCCTGGAAAGATATAGAAGATGGCCTGCAGACCGTCGTGGCCGACGTGCGGGTGCCGCGCACCATCAAGAGGGTGTGTACCTGGAGCGCCCTCGCCCTGGGTGTGCGAGTGGCCTTGAGGCGGCGGGAGCAGCAGGCCCGTCGCGTTCGACGGCTGCAGGAGCGGGTGGAGGAGCGCGAGGCTGCCGCCTGGGCTATGGCCACCGAGCTGCAGCAGCTGCGTGAGGAGCGGGAGCAAATGGTCTCCCAGCTGCGCAGTACTAGAGAAGAATTGAAGCAGGCCGTGCGCGATCGCGACGAGCTGCTTGAGAAGATGCTTGAGCTCAACCTGGTCCATGAAATCGTTCCTGACTCTCAAGAAGAACAGTCCGGAGTTGAGAGGTGGCTCCAGGATGCGGAGGAAACAAGAGAGGGCCTTGCTTCAGGGTCGCAGAGTGTGCAGGAGGAGGCCCTGATGGTGTCTGCAACAGGTATGGTAAGATCCCCTGGGTGTGGTCCCTGGGCCTGGGTCATTCAACCCCCTCTGCAAATGCCATTCCCAATGGCATTCTCATACTCAGCAATTCTTCCACCCAGAGTAATCTCAGAATAGACAGCAGGAGCTTCAGGCCCACCCCAGATACCTACTGGGGGCAATTACTCACCTGGCCTGCAGTTGCCTGCAGTAGGTTCCCAGAGGGAGATAGCCGGGTGGTGGGATCAGAGGAGCCAAGATCAGGGAGAATGTTCCGTGAGGCCTTGGGATAGACCCATGATTAACAGCTAGAAGGAAAGTCCTGTGAGACCCCCTACTTCAGAAATTTCTCTGAGCTTAGCTGGAACCAAGGAAGCATGAGGAACAGCCTTAGAAACCAATGGCCAGGCTACCAAAAGATCAGATGAAAAGCCTTGAATCCCAGCAAGAGGAGAAACTTGCCCCAGACCTCAGGAGGAGGGATTGAGACTGGCCAGAGTGTAAAGTGTGATCCATTTTTCCTGACACTTGGTCTGCTATAAATGAAAAAACAAACAAAAACAAAAACAAACAAACAAACAAACAAAAACTAGGTATCAGGAGAAGTGGGAAGCCTTGACCCAAAAGAAGTTCCTTGAATTCAGGCAGGTAGAAAAAGAATGGAGATAGGTTCCAAAGAGAAATCAATTTCTGGAGGTTCCCTTGTAATCAAACACCTTTTTATTAACCTCATGGAATATTTGAAAACTCATCAAACAATTTTTTTCATTTTCTGTTTTGTTTTGCTGTCAGTGCTAGTGTCCAATCCAGGGCCTGGCTCATGCTAGGAAAGTGTTCCACCACTGAGCTACATCTCCAGCCTATGGTAACCATTTTTAACACAGTATCTATTTCCACTTATGAATCTCTTTCCAGTTTCCTATTACACATGTGTATGTTTGTATATAATTTGTATTGTTTTCAAGAATGATGTGATTCTATTGAATATGTCAATCTTTAGAAGGAAAAACTCTCCAACTGCATTTAAGTTCATAGGTGGGCTCTGGATGGCTGCTGTCCATTGGCCAACACCCTGAAGAAGCTGATGTTTTTCCTTTTTGCATGCTCCTTAGCCTCTTTCCATAACACCAGGTCTTTGGCCGGGAGTAGCTATGCTTTTAGAACATAAGACTCATTATGTTCTAGGTACATTTCTTTTTCCTGGAGAATGCTTTTGTTAAACTGGAAATTGTAGCAATGTTCGTATTTGTTTCTTGATGTGTTTTTAAAACATTCATGGGACCTATTCTTTGTGCCTCTAATCTCCAGGAACTTTGAGTGAGGATGAAATTCCTGTTCTCAACATGTAAATCTTCATGGAATGCCTCTCTGGCTCTAAGCAGACCTCAACTGGCTGCAGCTATGAAGAGCATAAAGGAATGAAGGAAAAGTAATCCTTCGGCTGGAAAAAAAAAAAGAGATTGACACAGCAGAGTTCAAAGGGGTTGGGAGGATAATATTAAATTTTAGATATAAGTTTGTTGGGTTTCATTCATTAGTTCATTGAATGAATAGTTACTGATGGCCTAGTTTGTGTTAGATTCTACAATTACATTGCCATCTGGTGTACACATTACACTCGAGTTGGGTGAGGTTGATTAGATGACAGGAGAGAGCCTAATTTGAGGTACACTGTGGACCTGGGGTGTCCTCTTTATTCCATGAAGTGTGACCTTTGGATAAATCCAATTGAAATAATATGAAGATCCATTCCTGTGATTCCAGGGGCAATGTCAAAGAGACTTTCATGAAATGCCTTGAGTGACAGAACTGCTTACTGCATTAGTCCCAAGATGGAGATGAATTATCAGTGGAAATCATCAGGAAAGTGGCCTCATGAAAGTGCAGGCTGATCCTCTTCGGATTTCCTCTCCTGAGTCACAGCTATTTTCCTGGCTGCCCACCACCTGCCTGAAAGATTGCTGATTGTCTTGAATAAAGACTGTGGTTGGGAGAGTATTGGCGATACACTTCAGCCCTCAGCCAGAGCTGCCACCACCCCAAGTCTCTCCAGTCAGCAGTGGATGAAGAAGGCCACTGTGCTATGTGCAGTGCTTCTTTGGGGAGGACTAACTGGGTTAAAAATAGAACCGGTTAGGGGCCAGCATTCTTGAAAATACCCCAGGCCCCTTCTCTTCCATTAGGAATATTATCTGCTGGCTATCTGCTCCCTGAAGGGAGCTGCTGTGGAGGCAAGGAGAAGCCAGGTAGAATCAAGGGTGAGAAGTCAGATCTGCCTCCAGTGTGAACAGGAGTCCCTGAGTTCCCTGCGTAATCCCACCCAGCTCACCTGTTCATTTTGTCAGGAGTTTGCTGATCCTAATTGGTAATAAAGAGTGTGTTCTCGCCTAATGTGTCTTCAGTGTGGTGCGCATCTCACATGCTCATCTTCCCTCCATCCTGTTGAGGTGAAGGCGAGTTCAATCTCATTCACCATTGGAGGGCCCCTCCCCCAACAATGACCCAAGAATCAGTGGCACCTCGCTACTCTCACTATCCAAGTCCACGTGGTCCCTTGAAAGTGGATGTGGCTGCTACTTCAAGGGTGGGTGGGATGGGAGCTTGTGCTTAAGCTGGAGCCCACTTAGAGCCCTGATGCCTGGGATCCAGCCTCCTTCGTTGTGCCAGAAGCCACTTCCCTGAGATGAGGCACCGTCTCCCTAAGGTTCTCTAGTGTCCCATCAGAAGAAATTTCCCTCCTGCCTTTCCGCTCTCCAAGGCACTGCCCCCCTCTCCTATGCATAATCCTACCAAGGTGCTCAGGATTCTGGAAAGCCACGCTGCAGACTCCTCCCAAGGTAAACATTTCATGAGGTGATAGGGAGGGAGTAGAAGCTGGCCACCTGCTCAGTATAGAGACAGGAATGGGGGCAGAGAACAGAAGTGAGAACAGCATTCTCATGTTCCTCACAGTGGTGATTAGTGGGAGGGGCTTGCTTACTCGGAGAGAAGCCTGAGAGAGGAAGGGGTCCATCAGGGATGTTAGACCCAAAGCTATATGTCTGGGCTGGGGTAGGGGTTTTGTAGTATTCTGGTGCATGCAGATAGCTCCTTGGCACTTTGGGGAGATGGGATACAAATTAAACTCGGGAGTGTTATGGTACATTTTAATGTAGTTCTCAACGGGTGGTTCCTGGACCAGCAGGCAGCAGGATCATGCGGGAACCTGTAACAAATGCAAATTCTTGGGCTCTACCTCAGACCTCCTGAACTCCAGAAATTCTAAAAGGGGGGCATAGGAGGTGTTTCTGATGTATGCTGAAATATAAACACCATTGTTTTAATCCACAGTGGAATGTGAACAAATCACCCTAAATCTCGTGGTTTGTTCATTTAGGGCTTCACAATTACACTCTGATGTCTATTGGAATGTCTGTAGGTCTGTGTTTAGCTTTCATGTAGCTCAATGTGATTACCCAATTTTTTTAGGTTGTTTTTAAATTTTTATTTTTTATTTCATAAAGGGTGGAGTACAGAGTAATGAGTCATTTGCTATATCCATTTTGCAACTGTTAAATCACTTTGCTTACACATCCAGCATCTTACATATTTTATAGAATAGTATAAAGACAAAAGTAGGAATTTTAATAGGTAATAAAAATCATATGCAATCATGGGTTATAGTCTCAGTTTTATATTCCTATAGTTGCATGCTATATTTTGAGGTTTTTCTCTCCCTCTTTACCCCCTCTTCATTATTTCCGCTCCCCTTACCCCCATCTCCAACCTCTGCTCCCACCTAATCCCCTCCCCCCTTCTTTATGGTCTGCTTGTATTTTCCATTCTTACATGAGTATGGTTGTTCATTTTTATATATCTAAATATGTATAATTTTTAGTATCTTCTCATTTTTACATTTATCTTTAAACTTGTGTCTAGCGGCATTTTAGTGGCCAGAAATATTAAATTTTTATATGTTGAAATCTCTTCTTTTCCACTGTCATTTCTTTTCCCTTAAATCTTCAGTCTTATTTTTATTTTTACAAATGCTGGAGATGGAACCCAGGCCCTTCTGCAGGGTAGTAAAGTACTCCACCAGAGCTACAGCCCCAGCCCCATAGTCTTCATTTTTATAATTATTTTTTTTTTGCGGTACTGGGGGTTGAACCCAGGACCTCATGCTTGCATGTTTTCCAAGTGCTGTACCACTGAGCTGCAACCCCAGCCCATTTTTTTACTTTTTGAGACAGGGTCTCGCTAAATTACACAGATTGCCTCTGGTCTTGAACTTGCGATCCTCTTGCCTCTGGCTCCCAAGTCACTGGGATTACAGGCGTGGGCCACCACACCTGGCTGTCTTTATTTTTACAGTGCTGGGGATGGAACCCAGGGCCTGGAGTATGCCAGTCATGCACTATACCACTAAACTACATCCCCAGCCATGGTCTTCTTTGAGATAAAATATGCAGATATCTATATTTGACTTTTTTTCTTTTTTCCTTTTTGGAGGCAGCCCTTCTGCAAGATAAGAAAATCTAGTATCCTTTACTTCCCAAATCAGGCTTCTCTTTCCTGGGGTTCAGGCAGACCCTTTAAATGCCAAGATCCAGCTGGGACATAGTGATACATGCCTATAATCCCAGTGACAATACAAGTTATTAATACAAATAATGTCTTTTATTTAAGTTTTTGACACATAATTTCATTTACTTGATACATTGTGACATTTCAACACATTTCACTATACAATATGTAGTAATCAGATCAGGACCATTGGTATGTCCATCACCTCATATATCATTTGTGTGTGGAACATTAAAAATCCTAATAGCTATTGTGAAATATTCAATTAATTGTTCCCATAGTTATTCTACTGTGCCATACGACATTAGAGGTTATTCCTCCTATCTAACTGTACCCTCATATCCTTAATCATCCTGTCTCCATCCTCAACTTTCCTACATCCTTCCCAGGCTCTGGTAACCATTCTATTCCCTACTTTTATGAGAACAACTTTTTAGCTTCCACATATAAGTGAGAACACATGGCATTTGTTTTTCTGTGCCTGACTTATTTTACTTACTATAATGACCTCCAATTCCATCCATATTGCTGAAAATAAGTTGCATTCCTGCTTGAGGCTAAACAATATTCTATTGTGTATATGTACATTTTCTTTATCCATTCATATTTCAGTGGACACTTAGGTTGATTCCATGTCTTGGTTCTTGTAAATAATGCTGTAATAAACATGCAAGTGTAGAACCACATTGCTTTCATTTCCCTGGTGATATGCCTTGTGGGATTGATGGATATGGCAGCTCTATTTCTATTTTTTTGAGGAACCTCCATACTGCTTTTCATAATGGCTATACTAATCTACATCCCCACCAACACTGACAGTTCCCCTTTCTTTGCATTCTTGCTAGCCTTTGTTTTTGTCTTTTTGATAAGAGCCATTCTTGGGAGAGGTGGTATCTCATTATTCTTTTGTCATTATTCACATATTTCCTAAACTTTCTTGGTAGTCATCACCTAATGTATTATCTCCATTGAGGCTTTAAAATTAAAGCCTGTATTCTTTTGGGTCCCAGGCATACTTTCTTCAACTGGATTCTGTGAGACTTACTCTGTAACTTCACTATTCATTCTTTTTCTTTTAATGTAGTTTGGGTACATTTCTGTTCCTTGTCAGCCAGCTGGGCACAGTGGCACATGCCTGTTAATCTCAGCAACTCAGGAGGTGGAGGCAGGAGGATTGCAAGCTTGAGGCCAGAGGCAGCTTGCATAATTTAGCAAGATCCTGTCTCAAAAAGTAAAAAATTGGCTGGAGGTGCAGCTCAGTGGTAGAACACTTGCAACGCCTGTGTGAGGCCCTACACTCAAACCCCAATTACCACACAGAAAAAAGATTTTATGTCAGCCTTATTCTCTCTCTCTACTTCCTCCTTCTGTGATCTTATCTAAACATTTTGCATTTATCATCTTCAAGGAAGATTCAGATACCATTAAAAAGCTAATAGTTAATGCTTGCTATGTAGTTGGTGTCATTATTCTAATTCTCTTTAAAACCCTACAAAATAGAAAGTACTGTTATCTCATTTTACAGATATGGAAATCTAAGCTTAAAGAGGTTAAATAAATTGTCCAAGGTCACATAGCCCTTCATGGTTTAAAAGCCAAGATTCAAATTATATTCTGATATACCAGCCTGCCATTTTATACAACACTTAAAAGGAAAAAGTGAGTATTGAATATTCTCTCTGCTCTAAAACTAAAAATTATACCAATCATAGATACAGACTTGCTTTTGCAAATGATGCAAGAATCAGTATGTTGTACTCAAGGAAGGCTGTAATTACAGGTCTTAGGGACATTAGCTCAGATTGCTTAGATGATATAATTAGATGGTATGTGATTACTAATCAGTTATTGAATAATGATAGATGATATAATCCATGTATAGTACTCCTCATAGAGCCTGGCACATATCAATTATAAAAGGTACATTTTCCCCACATTCTAACATCTATGAAATCAGTAGGCCTCTCATGGCCATAGTTAAACTGGCAGTATTTACCTTACAATTGACAGCATTTTGGACTTGACAAAATAAGGCATTAATAATAAATTAACTAATGCTTAGCTATTACACAAGATGGCCACTCATTCAGCAAACATTGATTCTATGTGAAGTATATGCCAGGCACTGTTCTAGGCACTGGGATAGGGTAGTAGACATAGTAACAACTCCTGCTCTCATCAAGTTTACCTTCTAGCAGAGAACCCATGAAACAGAGATTAACAAGTACAGGATACATGTCAGATGGTGATCATAAGTGAAATAGGGTAAGGAGAATGGAGAGTGGTGGGAGTGCTATTTTAAAGAGTGGTCAGGGAATGCTTCACTGACAAGGTGCCAGTTAAAGAGCCTTGGATGCACTGAAAGTGTGAGCTATGAAGAGAGCTGGAGGAAAATCTTTCCAAGTGGAAGGTAAAAATAAGTGCTGAGGCCTTGGGATGACAGCATACTTTGGGTCTTTGAAGAGTAGTGGGAGAACCAGGATGGCAAGAGTGGAGTGCATACAGGAAAGTAGTAGATGAGGTAGGGTTGGGGGCAGTGCAGATTATGGCTATAAACTTTAAATATGCATGTGAGGATTTCTTGAAACCCTTTCAAAAAGATTTTAGATATAGAGGTAGGAACTGTGTATCAGGGCTCAGGCTGGTAAGTGTCGTGGTAAGTGTTGTGGCTACACTACACTTAAAGCTGAGGGATGACTGGGGATGTGAATGACATTAATTTAAGGGAAGTGAGGAGACAGTTCCACTTAGTCTCTTAAACATACTAATGCACAGTGAAAATGATTCATGGTGCAGAAGAGTTTGAGAGCAGAATGATAATGATACATGATCAGAATAAGTAGATGAGCCTACCTTGAAAAATGTGGCATGTGGGGCTTAATACTACTAATGAGGTACAGAGCAAACTGGCCTTGCTTTCCATCTTTCAAAAAGGCATGCTGCTACAACATTCATCCACCCCTTAAGTAGGCTAGACAAAAGTCAAGTTATTTTAAGAATATCAGAGATTTATAAAGTGACTACGTACGGGCTAATAGAGGACAGAAGTGAGATTTCGGTAACTATTTAATAGATGACATATGCTTTTATAAAACTATTTTTTTGGAAGGGCAGGATGTACAGTGATTTAGAGCATGGTCTCTGGGGGCAGACTGAGCTGGGCCACTTACTTCCATACAACTCTGGTTATTTAACTAGTTCAAACTTCAGTTACTTCATTTGTTGTGAATTGAGTATGGTACTGCTCAACCTCAGAGAGTTGCTGTGAGTGTTAAATAATGTATGTAAAGTGTATAGCACTGGAACTGCTCAATGAAACTGTGGCTGCTTTTTTCCTGCTAAAAATGCATTGTGTACCAAGATTTTTGTTGATTGTGCATACCTCTTGAAACAAAGCAATCAAAATTTACACGACCCTCAAAATACATAGTAAAAACAAAGGAAAAGGAAAGAACATTTCGTCAGAGTTCTAAAGACAGTAATAGCATTTAAAAATTACACACATCGAACTTAAAAGGATAAACCTTCAAACTAATTTTTTAAAATACGTGGTAATACAAGCAATACAGAATCACTTCTCTTGCTAGCAGTAATCTTAAAGTAAGGTGTAGAGTTGTGAGATACATTCATTGAAGGAGCTAAGACAAAAAAGGTTCTATTGTGATCCCTTCACCGGTACCACAAATGCAAGGTAAGATCATTTTTTCAATATAATTGAGTCATTGAATGTCTAACAATCAGAAAATGAAACCTTGTTATTCAGAAACTATGGAGAGAGCCAATGTTCAATTCTTTCTCCCACCAAAAATACTTTATCTTACATTTAAAAAGTGGAAGTGTTTATGCATGTTTTATTGTTTAATCCAATTGTGTAACTGAGTGTAAGGGGGTTACAAGGAATTTAAGGGATTTTTCAGAAAATGGGCAGCTATTCTCCTACCCCTTCCATGAATTGTGTCTTGCTTAAAATGGAATGGACATCAACAATGAGTACTGTTCATCAGTGCAGACAGATAAATGCTAAAAGTACATTTATTAGGAAACTCTTACATTTGTTCTACTTTCATATTTGATTTTCAATGTTTTCTTGGAATTTTCATGACCATGCAATCTCCAAACCTGAAGTGTCTGTAAAAGAAGGGTCTAATGCCTTCCTAATGTTAAGTTGTAGACCTATAAGATCATGACTCCTGTTAATAATTCAAGGGAATAAAATTTAAAGAATTTAGATTATGCAAATCAATCTAAGTGTTTAAACTGGCAAATGGAATAAAAAGGAAGTTATCCATAGTGGCATGGAATGTATCATCTTTATTATTTTTTAATGTATCAATCTAAAATCATACATACCAAAGAGGAATGCCACAATATAGTTTATTTTATAGGTATTAATGAGCTCTCTAAATTGATAAATCCAAAACTTTAAGTAGCAGCAAGCATCAGTTCTTCTGAAGATGCCTAGGTAAAAAATGATTCATTCCATTCACGAGAGCAAAGTCCTACTGTCTGACCCACTGCTGTATTAACATAAAATAAACTCGGTGAGCAAAGCTAATTAAACACTCAGTTCATAGACTTTGAGCTTCCTGTGTTTTACTGGAATTGAAACAGCTTTTCTTTTAACCCTCTGTTAGTATTTTGTATTTTAATTCTCAGAGAATTAAACAAATTTCTTCAAATTAAGCAAATTAATTATGTAAAATAAACCCATGATACCTAATGAAGAATTAATGGTATTAGTCTTCTACCCAAAAAGTAGAAAAAATTTTAAGCGAGCTCATAATTTTGAACATATCTGAATATTCAATTAATATACTTAGGAAGATCACAAGCTGATTTAACTGAACTGGCTTTCAATCATCTCACAAATATATATTGAAATGAAACCATTGATCTTTACATTACCATGATTTTGACCAAATGCCTTTTACCAAATAACAAATAAGCAGATGTGCTTCAAGGAAAATATTTTTATTTTAGTTTTAGTTTTAGTTTTTGGAGACATGGTCTCTCCATGGTCTTACACTCCTGATTCTTTTGCCACTGCCTCCCCAAGTGCTGGGATTACAGGCCTGGGCCACCATGCCCAGTTAAAGGGGACATATAAAAAATTATATATTAGAGAAAATAGAGTTATAAAGGAGATGTAATGAACAATCTGACTTTCTACCCCACTTTGGAATATATGCTTTCAAAATGTACATATAGATAAGATAGGAAGGAAGCATGTTGTTGAACTTTTCTTTGAAACAAAATTTTGTAATTCCAGATATTGGTAAAGAGTTCTGGAATCGGTTACTGGCAGCAATACAGTGGTGAACATCTACATTGTGCTGACAGATAGATTGGAACTCAATCCCTGTATTTAACAACTAATGTCCTTTAAGGTTTAAGCTCAATTTTTTAGGCTTGAGCTTAATTCAAAGAAAATTTCTGAAGTGAAAGTAGATCTTTGGGAATGTCTGTTTCTAGTTAAATGTAGAGATAAAACAGCTTTATAAAATAAATATCTGCTTTATGTTAATGATAGGTGTGCAAAGCTGTCATTTGGTCCTAGGCAACCACAGTACTCTGTTTACAAATAAAAGGGCAACTCAGCAGCTGAACAATCAAGTAAACACAAAGCTGAGTGGTCTCTAGTACCTTACTCCAGAAGTCAGGGACATTAGAGGTCCCTACTTGGATACATGTCTACCAAAATCAACACATTTACTGAATAATCCTGGTCCAGCTTTGGTTAGGAAGCCATCTGACTGATGACATGTCAGGGCCCACTAGCCTCTAAAGTTAGCTCTTGCTGTTGTGAGGAAAAAGAAATTAATGCATTAGAAATATCAACTTGAACTTATTCATATAGGGAATAGGAGAGCACAGGAGGCAAAGTACATAGAGGGTTTTTTTTTTAGTGCAGGATGAATTACCTTTCTCAACAAGTAAAAGCTCTAAGGGGAAAAATTCTAAATCATATCCTTAAAGAAAAACAAACCCATTCCAAGTCAACATCTTAAAAAGAGCTGAAGATCTTACTTTATCCTTCAGCATAAATGTCAACTCTGAGACAATCAATATATTAGAAACTCCAGAATGCAAAAGAGGAGAAAGAAATCTTTGTTAAAATATAACAGCCACTAATAGTAATGGAAAAACCTGCCAGACTTTTGCTATTAAATATATTATTGTGAAATCCTTTTTTTGTGTGTGTGGTACTGGGGATGGAACCCAGGGACTCACACATGCTAGTCAAGTGCTCTACCATAGACCTACACCCTCAGCTGTCCTTCTTTTTTAACTGAAAAGCACAGATTTACATAATCCTCATTAGGAGGTAGGGAAAGGAAGTCTTATTAGGAACCAAGTCTTATGTTTGTCACCAATGAAAATGAATTATGTTCTTGAATTTATTTCCTGAAAGCAAGTTAAAATCTCTAACAGCTTTGATTTTGCAAATAATATCAAAGTAGCAAAATACAACTAACTGCAACATATAAAATTATACATCAGTAGAAAATCTTTCATAATTGGATCCAGAGGCTTAAAATCATTATTTACCTTAAAAAGACATATTCTAAGCCAGTTTTTCCTTCAATTACATTTTAACAAGGGAAGAAAAAGAAAAAAGAATTGGTCCTAATACATTTTTTCTTAAATAAGTGATACTCATGCCTAAGTTAGCTAGCAACTCACTGAGGTTAGTCTGCATATCTTAAACAATCTATTGCACAGCATTTCCTGGTCTTTAGCCAACAGAAACATAATTTCTGGTCGCAAAAAAAGCACTAGATTTAATTGGTTATACAGATTGATAACCAGTACGACTTTTCCTTCTTCCAATCATATAAGAGATAAATACAACAATTATAAGGAAGCCCAAAGCCACACCCACTGCAACAGGAATAAGAAAGTTGAGGTCAGAGTCAGCAGAACATTCTTCAGCTGTTAGAAAAGAAAAGACAGAGAGCAAGGAAAGGAAATTAGTAAAGAATGCAATTAAGTAGAACCAATCAAACAAGAAACAAGCATTCAGAGAGTCTTTTATAGCATTACCCTTTTCTCAATATTCACCCAAAAATTTCACAGCAACTGATCATTCTACATCTCTTATTATCAGTTCATCTAAAATCACGCTAAATTCCTCAGTACAAAAAGCAAAAGTTAAAGAATGGGAAAAGTTCCAAATACAGAATTACGCTTGCCTAATATGAGGTGATTAATTATCTAATAGCACTGATGAAAAGAGCAATCATCTACATTTAAACTCACTACCTGTATATTGCCCTACTCTTTCTCCTTTGCCACATGTATCAAATAAGAATTCAGCATAAGTGGGGTTGAGAATGTGACACAGTGGTAGAGCACTTGCCTAGCATGCTTGAGGCCCTGGATTCTATCCCCAACACTGTATAAGAAAAGAATTCTATATAAGTAATAAAATTTAAGTTACAAAAGACTTAGGATCAAGGAAAGAGGAGTAAAAATTTTAACACAGGTTACATATAATTTTCAGCTGAGCAGTGACCTGGAAGAATAATAGTAACATCTAATACACAGAAGTCCATTCCACCAGACCACCAGAAAGGCAGTGTGAACAATGTCCATTTTGAGCTCAGACAACTGAATTTGACTCTTGATTCTTTAAAGTATTAGCTAATGGACCTGGGCAAGTTATTTAAACTGGGACTCACTTTCCTCACCTATAAAAAAATAATACTTATACTAACCCAGGAATGATGGCACACGCCTCTAATCTCAGCAACTTGGGAGGATGAGGCAGGATCCTGAGTTTGAGGGCAGAGGCAGCCTGTGTAACTTAGTGAGACTCTCAAAATAAATAAAATAAAATAAATGGTGTGAGGCCAGTGATAGGGCACTTGAAATGCATGTGCTAGGTCCTGGGCTCAATCCCCAAGTGCTGCAAATAATGATAATAATAACAACAATAATAATAAGGTATTTGAGGATTAAATATGTTTTAAAGCATAGGATACACAGCAGGTGGCCCAAAAGAATTCATTCCTTTCTTTTCCTCCATAATTGTGATTCCATTCAAAGAGGCTTATGTCTTGAATAAATTAATAGATCATAACAGGAGTGTTTCAGTATGTTATTATTGAAAAACCCAATATTCACTACTTTAAAAATACTTAAGCAAAACATAGTTGTAGTACCTGAAAGTACTCAACTCTTATCTCATAATTTCAAGTTTAAACCATCAGTTGTTTTACCATTGAGTGACTATATTCCATTTAGACATTTTTATCAAAATACTAATAATGATTTTCTTGCCCACTAGATTCGTAATTTCAGTGAAGTCACTCCCTTTCTGTAAATTATGGAGTTAGAGCAAATAATCTCTAAGGTCCTTTCCAGTATAAGGCTAAAGCAATTAACAGAATGTGAGGGGTGATTTGTGATCAAGCAGTAACTTGCATATATCCT
>VMDO01020064.1:13634-38424 GCA_007922755.1 Pedetes capensis | reverse complement strand
GTATACAGCCCTGACGCACACCTTTCTCAACTTTAAACCACTCAGTGTTTCCTTGTTCTATTCGAACAACTGCCTCCTGGTTCATGTACAGATTTCTCATGAGCACAATTAGGTGTTCTGGTATTCCCATTTTCCGAAGTGTTATCCATAATTTGTTGTGATCCACACAATCAAATGCTTTTGTGTAGTCAATAAAACACTGACCACTAGAGGGGAGAAAACATTCAGAGGCAGCTCACGGTCTATCTCTATCCTCCAAAGGGATCAAGATACTTTCCAATAGAAGATGCCCATTTACCACTGTCTTCCTTCTTCAGCTATTTCTTGTTTGAACTATCTCTGTAGAAACCAAACTCCATCCTTGTAAAAGGAGGACACCTCTTAAAAAGAATTGTTGTCATCTTATTTACCAGGAGTTTATGAAGTTCTTTAAGAGAGAAAGAACCATCTCCTCTTGTTTGTTGCATCTTCTTTTATAGATCAAGGAAAGGAGATTAGAAAATGTAAAGAAAGAGTGATAGAAGCTATTAGTCTATTTGTGACCACTAAAAGTTTAGGATATAATATGAGGCAATCAAGACAAAATTTCCAGGATGCATCTTTAGGCCATAGTGAACTTGTATGCAGCAGTAAGAGAAATAAAATCCTGAAAAATCACTACAGTACTCAGCTTCAATGCAACTCAGAATTTCTATTACCCCTGCCTGAAATTCTCAGCCCTACCTCTGACCCTTGGCTTATGGCTTCCACCACACAGTAGGCAAAAAGCATGACCCTCACTTTAATAGCTGTTTGGCTAAGTTGAGAGTCAATTTTATTGCTGGGACCATTTTATTCTGTGCCCAAGTCTTCAAGTGTGAGTCCTCTAGTTACCAGCAGCACTGTGTTTTGGGAAGCATTATTCTGGTATAGTGGTTGAAGGCATGCATGTTTGAACCAGACAGATCTGGAATTGAAACCCAGCTTCACAATTTTCCAGCTATGTGATCCTTAGTTTCTTTTATTTTTTAAAAATTTAATCCTCATAAGGTTAATTAAATAAGATAATTAATGTATAATAAAGCCCTTGGCAAAATCTTTAACATATGGTAAATAATTTATGACTACTATTATTATGAGTCAAGTTTGAATCTATATTTGCTCTTCAATTGTGTAGGGGCAGCCTGCCATCTGGACTTCTGCTGACTGCCCAGTCTCGAATTGGATTTTGGAATCTATTTAAAGCCTAAACTGATAACCTGGCTTGAAATCTATTCCAGATTCTCTCCGCAACTTCCTAACTATAAAATAGTGTGTATAATCTCAACTATATTTGGTCCTTTGGCCTCTACCCAACCACAAAGTTCTGCCAGGACTACTTGGTCTACTTAGGCAGGTCAGATCCAATCTGACACTCTGAAACTCTTCCTCATACTAAGTACACTAAAGGTGAAGTAAAGTTTTTCTTTTTGATGACAACCTGGAATCATAGATTCTCAAAAAGTGGAAATGTGTGACTACTGTGAGGAAAGTAGTCAGAGATTTAATTCCAGAAGTGATCTGTATGCTTTTAGTTGATTAAACTGGCAAGATTTTGTAGGAACTATTTAACTTGACTGGTATACTGCCTGGCATACAATTCTTTTCTTAATAAATGCTCTTTAGCAAAGCTTACCTTCTGGGCATGCAGCCTAAGGAGATTCTGGGCCATATAACCTGATGGGTGCTCTATAATTCCCCATTATACCCACCTACTGATGCTACCAAAATAACCACCACCACTTATTAAGCATGCAGTCTGTAATGGGACATTGCATCAAACATTTATCATGTATTTTCAATTTATCCCTCAGAACAGTCCTGTGATGTATGCGCTGATATTGTCTTAATTTGTAGCTGAGAAAACTGAGACTCATAAAGTTAAGTGGGCAGGGTTGCATATTTAACATAGGGAAACCAGACCAGAATTTAAAATCAAAGCTTAATGCCAAATTCTGATCATATCACTATGCTAAAAAATGGCTTGTTAGAGTGGCAATAGTGAAAGACTCTACAGGGAAAATATTAAGTGATGCAGGAAATGAGTGATACAGAAAACATCAAAAGAAGATGAAAAGAATACACAGAGTCATCATACAAAAAAGAATTGGTAGATGACCAACCATTTCAAGAGGGTGCATATGAAGAGGAACAAGTGTTATTGGAGGACAAAGTGGAAGCTGCCTTGAAGGAATTGGTGAAACACAAGGCTCCAGGAATTGATGGAATACCAATAGAGATGTTTCAACAAACAGCTGCAGCACTGGAGGTGCTAACATGTTTATAACAAGAGATTTGGAAAACTAACTGGAAGAGATCCATATTTGTTCCTATTCCCAAAAAAGGGGATCCAGTTGAAGGTGGAGACTATTGAACAATATCATTAATATCACACACCAGCAAAATTCTACTAAAGATCATTCAGAAGTGACTGCAGCAATATTTAGACAGGGAATTACCGGAAAATCAAGCGGGATTCAGAAGAGGGCGGGGAACCAGGGATATCATTGCTGATGTCAGGTGGATATTAGCTGAAAGCCGAGAATATCAGAAAGATGCGTATCTATGTTTTATTGGCTATGCAAAGGCATTTGACTGTGTGGCTCACAACAAATTATGGATAACACTTCGAAAAATGAGAATAGCAGAACACCTAATTGTACTCATGAGGAATCTGTACATGAACCAGGAGGCAGTTGTTCGAATAGAACAAGGAAACACTGAGTGGTTTAAAGTTGAGAAAGGTATGCATCAGGGCTGTATACTTTCACCATAACTCTTCAGTTTATATGCTCAGCAAATAATCTGAGAAGCTGGATTTTATGAGGAAGAACACTGCATCAGGGTTGGAGGAAGACTCATTAACAACCCACATTATGCAGATGACACAACTCTGCTTGCTGAAAGTGAAGAGGATTTAAAACATTTACTGATGAAGATCAAAGAACATAGCCTTCCATATGGATTACGAGTAAACATCAACAAAACAAAATCCTTACAACTGGGTCAGAATGCAACTTCACAATAACTGGAGAAAAGTTTGAGGTTGTCCATGATTTTGCTTTACTTGGTTCTACAATCAACACCCGTGGCAGCAGCAGTCAACAAATCAAAACACGAATTGCTTTGGGAAAGCTGTGGCAAAAGATCTCTTTAGAGTATTGAAAAGCAAGGATGTCACATTGAAGATGAAGGTGCGTCTGACTCATGCCATAGTGTTTTCAGTAGCATCATATGGTTGTGAAATATGGACATCGAACAAGGGAAACAGGAGAAGGATTGATGCTTTTGCATTATGGTGCTGGAGATGACTATTGAACATACCATGGGGTGCCAAAAGGACCAACAGATCTGTCCTAGAAGAAGTGCAACCAGAGTGCTCCTCGGAAACAAGGATGGCTAGACTGTGGCTTAAGTATTTTGGACTTGTAGTCAGTCAGGAGGGACCAATCCCTGGAGAAGGACATCATGTTTGGGAGTGGCAGGTCAATGAAAAAAAGGAAAACCTTCCACCAGATGGATTGACAGTGTCTACAACAATGAGGTTAAACAGAAATAAGATTGTGTGCCTGGCACAGAATTGGAGAGTGTTTCGATGTGCTGTACATAGGGTTGCTGAGTCAGACTTGACTCCAGGACACCCAACAACAACAACAACAGAGAATGAAAGTAAGCCAAGGAAGATATAACAAATTAAGGTTCTAAAGTCTTTTAGACCTTCAATGAAAATTAATGTCACTGAGCCAGGCGCAGTGGCACACACCTGTAATCCCAGCCACTTGGAGGTGGAAGTAGGAGGATCGCAAGTTGGAGACCAGAGGCAGTCTTCATAATTTAGCGAGACCCTGTCTCAAAAAATAAAAAAGTAAAAATGGCCTGTGGGTGCAGCTCAGTGGTACAACATTTGTAAAACATGCAAGCGTGAAGCCCTGGGTTCAACCCCAAATACCACAAAAAAAAAAAAAAAAGAAAAAAAAAAGAAAATTAATGGCACTATCTGAGGCAGATTTTGTCAGAGGAATTGTGTGCTCCATGAGGGAGTGTGGGTAGGACAAGAGTGGTTACTATGGACACCAAAGCCATCAGTCCCTTGAGAGACAATGAACAAGAGAGCAGGAAGTGCAAAAAAGAAGAAAGTTATAATTTTCCCGTTTGGTGTTCCTATTAATGAAAATGATAATGAACCATAGTACAAACAAAGAACCAACGGGGAGGTAGAAAGAGATACATGGGTTTAGGGGCCAGAGAGATATGTCTTTGACTCTCAGGTCTGCCACTTATATGCTGTTGGAACTTGACAACTCATTTAACCTCTTTAAATGTTAGGTGCCTCATCTATAAAATGGAGTTTAAAATAAATAACTATGCTCCAGGGCTATTGAACACCTGCAGCCATAGCCCTGTGGCATCAGATCCCGTCAGATCTCGGAAGCTAAGCAGGGTCAGGCCTGGTTAGTACCAGGATGGGAGACCGCCTGGGAACACCAGAAGCTGTAGGCTTGGGAGAAGGACCTGGCAACCCCCTCCCAAAAAGCAATCTGCCATTGAAAACCCCATGCACAGCAGAGTAGCACTGACAATAATGTTTCCCGTTGTACAGAGGGTCACTATGAGTCGGATACCGACTTGACGGCACCTAACAACCAGGGCTATTGTGAAAATTAAAATGAGATGGGGTGACAAAATGTTCTGGAATTAGATAGTGGTGACTGGTGTACAACCTCGTGAATATAATAAAAATTATTGATTTTTATTCTTTCAAGGGGCAAACTTAAGGCCTGATATTTATATCTCATTAAAAAAATCACATGACTGCCGGGCACGGTGGCGCATGCCTATAATCCCAGCGGCTTGGGAGGTGGAGGCAGGAGGATAGCAAGTTCGAGACCAGAGTCAGTCTATGTAACTTGGTGAGACCCTGTCTCAAAAAAAAGTAAAAAAAATGGGCTGGGGGTGCAGCTTAGTGGTCCAGCATTTGTAGAGCATGCAAGCGCAAGGCCCTGGGTTCAACCTTCAGTGCCACACACTCACACACAAAAAAAACACATGAGACAACATATAAAAATACCTAGCACAATTCCTTACAGAGTAATACTTTATACATTATAACAACTATTACTCTCTTATTGTTTTTCTTATCCTTATCATTTTATCATGATGATGATGGTTAAAAAGATAACATCATTTGTAATAGTTCTGACAGGAAAAATCTATCTCTATGAACAAATTAGTAAATAGGAGGAGACAGCAGGTGTTCTCTGGATACATTTAGATCACAGATGGGATTACTAAGCTAGGAGCTCATTTGGCATCTATGGGAGGCTCAAGGGACTATGGCAGCTGGGTCACCTTTCCAGAATGAATTACAACTTCCCCCCTTGGGCTCTATCAACACTTCTTTCAGGACCCTTGCCTTTCTGTGGACCAAGACGGATATTGGAGAATCTTTCACAAATAATAGGAGAGGTGCCAAAAGCCACCAACAGTCCAGCCAGTTGGAAAATCATGGTGGCCTTTATGTCATTTGTGTTTTTATTAAGTACCTACTGGCAGACTTAAAAAGGAGGCTGTTGTTTTTTAAAAGTTAAGAAAATTTAGAAGCTGAGCTAATTTTTAGAAGAACTTTGAGTTGACTGGTAAGTTCAAACTCAAAGATAAAAATGTTGATTTGAAGCCTCTATTAACATAATTTCCCCCTCCTCCTTTTCCTTCTCCTCCTACCTCTCCTCCTAGTGCTGGAACCCATGGCTACTTCCTGCATGCTAGGCACTACCACTGAGCTACAGCCCCAGACCCAATGTAAATTCCTTTTGAAGTCAAAGGTTTGGGTTTTGTGGATTAAAATTTTTTCTTTGGTTACAAGTTTTCTCTGCACCTAGGCAGGTCCCATCAGGCAACTTACAGATCGGCTGATCCATCTGCAAAACAGGTTGGTAAGGAATGAAATGCAAGTAAGCAGGAGTGTAGGTTTTGCATGATCAGGGACTTGAAACATAGGGATTTTGTTTGATAACATTTGTAAGTCAGGGTCCAAATTGTAGACTTTTTTTGGTGTAAGTGGTGAGGAGAGTAGGGAGAAGCTAGCTGTAATTTAATGCCATAGTTGGCAGTGGTTAATAGTATGAATGTTACACAAATTAGACATGCTGTTTCTAATGGAAAATAAAACTTGGTACAAAGATCCTATTTGGTTGTTACCTCATTTTCGCTCAAATGCTGCCAAATTATGTTATTTGAATGATCAGCAACACCTAATGGATGCTTTGAATGTTCACAAGTTTTCTAATAAAATTTGGATTGTGTGCTTTTTCTAACAGCTATCCCCTAAGGGACCATATTCTCAGGGAAATATAAACGCCACTTGCAAATCTGTGCAGATGGTGGTAGGAGATGATAAGTGTACAAAGTTGCTCAAAGTTCAAGATGACCAAAAATGAAGTTAATCCAGTAAGAAAAGTGAATTTATGTTCCTCATTCAGCCAAACCCAATAAACTCTGTTCTTGCTAACATTTGGCAACAGTCCAACTTCTCCCTCATACCTGGGAGAGGAGGTACTGGAATTACTATTGGGTGAAAACTGATACTCCATCCCTTTTATGGTCCAATCATTCTGAAAACAGGAGTTAAAATAGCTAGAGTGTGACTCCCTTGCTGGATACCTGTTTCAATGAGCCTCTAGCCATTCACCTCTACCCCCAGTCAAGCTCCTCCTTACCTATTTTTCCTCTAAGGCCTTTCTCCTGTCTTATGCCCTTATCAGCTACCCTTGCTCATGGCAAACTATTTTCTGGATAGATATCTAGACAGATCATACTATCAAATAAAGCTGTGTACAAGAAAGGATCAAGACAAAGTAAATATTAATCTCCTTCTCAAGGGGCTCACAGCTAGTAATGGGGAGTGATAATAACAACAATAACATACATGATCTCACTTAATTCTTATAATAAATATTAACTAATTAATTTATTTATTCATTCAACAAAACAAAGCAGGCCAACTCATTTTCCTCTTGAAGCAAAGGAGATGAGAAACTTGGTCCATAAAGGGGGCAGGAGAATCAAAGAATGGTATTATATAATTCAAGCAAAGAAGGATTAAAAAGAGAGAGAGAGAGACAAACTAAAAAGCCATTTCAAATACTTATGGCAGGTTAAGTAAGATGAAGACTGAGAAATTGGAATTACGTCACTGGTGACCTTTATAAGAAAGGAGTGGCAGCAATGAAAGTCCAATTAGAAGAGGTTCACAGGAAGATGGGAAAAGTACAGGTTTTGAGTATAAACAACTACTTCAAGGAGTTGTGCCATAAGGGAAGCAGAGAAATGGGATAGTTAACTACAGGAGAAGGAGTTAGGAGAGGGTTTGATTATACTCATATTATATTCTTTGTGCTTTATATATATGTTACCTTTTTCAATGATCAAAATAATTTTGTGAGGTAGGTACAATTGCTTCTAAGTCATAGATGAAACAACTGAAGCACAGAATGGTTAAGCCATTTGTCTAAGGCACAGTTTCTCAACCTTGATCCTACTGACATGCTGGGCCAGAGAACCCTTATTTTATGAGGTCCTGTGCATTTTTAAATGTTTAGCAACATCCCTGTGCTCTACCCACTAGATGCCAGTAGTATCTCAGCAATTGTGGCAACCATAACTGCTTGTAGACATGACTAAATGTTTGCTGGGGAACAATACTGCTTCTTGGTGAGAACTGCTGGGCAAAGATGATGCATGTCATAAATGATAGAGCCAGGGCTTAAAAGATTGGTTTATCTGACTCCAAAATCTATGCTCTCAACCACTGCACTCATATGCACTCCCATAATGGCAAATTTCCCTACCCTGTCTTAGAAATGTATGGGCCTCTGGGAAATAGGAAAACTATCTAGCCAGAAGAGTGAGGACAAAATAGACTTGTTGTTTTTGTTAGGTGCCATGGAGTTGGTATCCGACTCATAGCGACCCTATGTACAACAGGCAAAACAGTATTTTTAGTGCTTCTCTGCTATTCATGGGGATTTAGTGGCTGATTATTTGTTGGGAGTGGGTTGTCGGGTCATTCTCCCAAGCCTACAGCACCTAGTGGATCCAGGCAGCCTCTCATCCAAGGACTACCCAGGCCCGACCCCGCTTAGCTTCCGAGATCTAATGGGATCAGACGCTACAGCGCTATGGCTGCAGGCTAGAGTAGACTTAAAGATTCTTTTATTTGCCCTCTGTATTCCCTGGGTCAGGTTTGTATGTTGTTGTTGTTAGGTGCCTTCGAGTCGGTATCCGACTCATAGCGACCCCTCTGTACAACAGGGGAAACACTATTGTCAGTACTTCTCTGCTGTTCATAGGGTTTTCAATGGCAGATTGATTTTTGGGAGGGGGTTGCCAGGTCCTTCTCCCAAGCCTACAGCTTCTGGTGTTCCCAGGCAGTCTCCCATCCAGGTACTAACCAGGCCCGACCCTGCTTAGCTTCCGAGATCTGACTGGATCGGATGCCACAGGGCTACAGCTGCAGGCCAGGTTTGTATACTGTCTCTCAATTCTTCTCTTCACCTCTTCTCTTCTCTTCATCTTCTCCTCTCCTCTCTTCTATTTCTCTCTGTTCCCCACTCTCCCCTCATATCCTGCTCTCCAAAAGCACATATGGCCTTTATAATTAAGGAAAGGAGTTTTTAAACACTCCTCAGGGTTTAAGCCTCTTCTCCACTGTGGGCCTGAGTTTTCCCATATGTAAAACGAAAAGGTTGGACTAAATTATCCCCAGGGTGCCCTTATGTCTCTAACATGCGTGCTATGAGTCTGCATGGCCTCTGTTTTGTCATGAGGTAAACATCGGGGGGTGAGATAAGGGACTTTTAGGACTTCCAGTTTGGAAGCTGGAGCAAAGTTCCAAGGGTGGGTTTGTTTTTGTGAGGTGTTTGCTTCTTCCCAACTGACTTTTCCCATCCCTAAGGGCCAAGGGCTGCTCTGGTTTGGCTGTAGGAGAGCCTGGCGGGGCAGCAGGTCTCCTGGGTCAGTGGATCAGGACTGCCTGGGGAGCCTGGGGTTGTAGGGGAGTACTGTCACTTCTGCTTGGCTCAGCTTCTGGAGCCCCTTACCTCAGCAGAATTGCCACTGGCCCTAGGAGATCACCTGGAGCCCTGAGGAGGGGGCAAGCAGCTCCGAATGGGGCTGGCTCTGTGTGGGAATGGGTACAGTTTACACGGATCCTGAGGAGTGCAGATTTCTCAGGGATGATGCAAAGAGCCTGTGCTGATCCCAGGGGGGATCAGGGTCCCCTCAGGTATCTGGAAAACTGGCACGGAGGCCACGTGGAGGCTGGACAATGTGTGGGCAGGGGCTTTTGTCGTTAGGCCATAAATGGGGGAGGAATGGACTTAGCTCCTCATTTTATGATGGAGTGGGGTGTGGCTGGAGAAACAGGCTTTCATCTGCTCTCAGAAATCAAGCTTGGTTTGGAGACAATTGAAAAGGTAAAACCCAGGAAGTTTATTTCTTATTCTGGACAAGTACCTTGAGCCATGGGCCCTCATTCTGAGAATGGATTTTACCAGGTCACTAAATTTCCTGTCACATGCCTTAAAAACTAACCCATGTTAGATGCTGTGGGGCTGCATGTCTTCCTGATGCTAAACCTCTCTCTGCTTATTTCTGTGGCTTTGTGGTGCCTTTGTGGTTAGAGGGAGCAATATTAATAGCTATGTGGATATAGGTTTAGGTGGGTATTCTAGTTTGTGGAGTGTCTGAGTTTTAATAACAAATGCTGCTCTGCATATGTGTGGCTTTTTCTATATATGCTCAGTTAATAATTCTTCAACTGAATTGAAAAAGCCACACTTAACCCCTGGCTCTCTTCCCTCCTTGAGCTTTGTGGAGTTTGAGGTATTTTTCTTACAGCAAAGGGGCCCTGTCTGGGGAGCCTGTTTAGACCTGTCTCTTCCTTTTGTTTGCTTTCTTTTTTGTCTCTCTCTGGAGAAACCTGGCTCCTAAACCCTGGTTACCCCTCATTCTGTTCTGGGCCCCACAGTGTGTTTCTCCACAGGCCCCTCCTTTTCTCATAGTTTTATTGGCATTTCCCCAGCAACATGGGAAGGGGGCAGTGATCACTGACTCGTGTCAGCTCTGCAAGGGAAACCAACTAGAGCACTGCAGTGCCAAATCACTACAATTAACTTGAACCAGCTAAGACATGTCCAGGGACAGAGACCATGATTTCATTGATATGGACGATAGCCAAACATATACATTAATCTCCCTGTGGGGTGAAGGAATGGGCATTTCCTTTCTTTGAGTTTTCAAAAATTAAAAAGTAAAACCAAGCTCATGAAGCTGAGGATAAAAGCTGTACAAACTGCCACTACAAAGCCAAGTGCCTAGCTAAGTCCACAGTAAAAGCCTGCCATGTTCACATCTAGTAATTCAAGATAAGGGCACAATGCTGAGGTACTTGTCAGATTCTTCCACTGACCAAGTTTTAATATCTGTCTCATATAAAACAATGCCCTCCTTCTTCCATGATTCCCCAAACTCTACCTTTTACTCAAAACCCTTACAACAAAACTTGTCAGGCAGGAAACAGAAGTGCCTTCAGAAACCATTGAGTTGGTTTTTCTCCCTGGATATTGTAGGAAAACCGTAGGAGTTCTCAGTGTCCTATGGAGAAAATCATCTTGCAGTCCTAACTCTGTAATCAAGACAGAGGCATCTCAGTGATATGCATTCCACTTGGTTTTAGGATGAATTCTCCTCATGTGGGATCAGTAGAGACTGAGCAATGGAGGCACTGGTTTTGAAGGAACTAGAAGAATGTAAGGGAAAGGAACTAGCATCATCTTCCAGCAAACTAAAAAATGACAAGATGATAGGTTCATCTGAATTGATGACAATCCTGTTGTCAAATTGCTAATTCAGGTGAATATGTTTTTCTGAAATAGAATCATTTCAAGAAATGGAACATCTTAACAACAGAAAATGCCAACCTTTTACTCTTTTGTATTAGGGATTTTGATATGCTGCTTAACCTCTAAAAATAGAGAGCTTCATATCTGCCTATCATGTCTCTCATTTCAATCCACCCTGCATGATTCCCACCAAATTAATCTTCCTAAAGAAATATTTTTGTCATAACATTTCTAAATTTGTTTAATCATTATAGACCACACCGATCTCTCCCTTTAAGGTTTTGTGATCTGCCAATCAGACGTTTAATCAGATGCAGTGCTGGGTAGTTAAGCATTGCAGCACACACACATGCAGGTATGTGTGTATGTGTCAGAGGTCTCCCTAGGAAGAAGTTTACGGCTTGTCATATGTTTCCATTGCCTACAGTGCCTGCATTGATATTTAGCCCCTTGAGTGTTTACTTAAATGTTTGCCTGGTGAGCTTAAACCTCACACAACACAGTGAGAAAAAATGAAATATAGAACACAGTCTAGGACCTCTATCTCTGTAGATTTTTTTTCACCACTGGAGGGTTGAATGCAGGGACATGCACATATTTTGTAAGCATTTTACCACTGGGTTGCACTCCCAGCTCATTTTTATTTTTTATTTGAGGCAGGGTCTTCCTAAATTGCACAGGCTGCCTCTGGTCTCAAATTTGTGATCCTTTTGCCTCTGCCTCCCGAGTCACTGGGATTATAGGCCATCATACCTGGCAATCTCTGTAGATATTTAAGCCAAGGTGGTCATTAAATAATTGGCCATGTGCCACATTTTAAAATAAAAACTCTCTTGAAAAGATGACACTGACAAATTTCTGCAAAGCAATGCCCATTTTCCTATCAACTTCTACTAGCATGTAAGAGCAATGCTGTGTAATTAATTTTGTTAAATACTCTTGGAAGACTTCTATTAATGCAAGTTATTTTCAAAGTAGACACCACATGACTTCTCTGACATATACTTGGTAATTTCATCTCCACATTTTTCTCTGTTGCAGTGAACTTCCACATAGTGAGTGGCCTACATGAAGGGACAGATTTGCTTTAAAGTTGTAAAAACTGATGGGATTCCTCACAAAACCTGTCATCACAGATGAAAACCAGGCTTTCCTTAAGCATGGAGTTCATTTCTTTAACCTTCAAAAGGCAGAAATATTAGAAAAACATTTTAAAATCTAGGCAGTATATAAATATGCTATCCATGCAATCAGGAGTTGGTAGGTAGTCAGGTCACTGGAGTAGAAGAGGAAAGGCAATTGATTTGTTGATATCTGGTCTATTTCTTAGCACATTTTCTCCACTCTGAGTGTTCCTTCATTCACAACAGTCTAATCACAGTGAGTAAGGCAAGAGCTGAGCTGATCATAGCCATGGGTTTAGGAGGCCATTTGACATGGTAGGAAGAACACTGAGCAGGGGATGGGATACTCGGTTTAGACCCTCAGTTATGCCACTTACAAGATATTTTGGGGAAAGTCTTTTAACCTCTCTAAAACTTTCTTCTAAGCTTTTGATATTCAAAGTGAGGGGAAAGAACATTGACAGGCATGGCCAGAAGGTGTTTTGTAACCTATGATTTGTTGCTTGGGGGCTGGATCCAACTTCCCAGGATTGTAATTCTATAATTTTAAAAGTTCTTTTGCTGTCTGACTTCTCCCAACTCGCGTGAGATCCTCACTGCTTTATTTTATGTGAAGTTGTCAGAGTGAGACTCTAAAGTTGGTTTCATGACTATTCTGTAGGGAAAAAGCAAGAGATCTGGTGATAGCTATTTTTCTCTTATGCAGAATTCTTTTCCCTCTGCCTGTTGGTTACAATCTATTTTAAATATGGTGCTCTCCAAATCCTTTTGATTGTATACCTTTTCAGTTATAAAATGCAACTTTGGACCTGGGGCTGTAGCTCAGTAGTAGAGCGCTTGAGTGGCATATGTAAGGCCCTGAATTCAATGCCCAACACGGCCAAACAAAAACAAAAACAAAAACAAACAAACGAAAAAACCAGAGAGAGAGAAAGCAAGCAACCTTTGCATGCTTCTTGAAAAATACATATATTTACACAATACAATATTAGTAATGGTATACATGACACATATATCTTTTCTACTCTATATACATGTATGTGTATAGACATGTATAAGGAAATATAATAAATAGAAAATCTAAAGGGATACAATATAGATTAAATAAATAGCATGTTAAATGTCTTGTTTGTTGTTATGGCTTATAAATTGTTATGGCTAATATCTCAAGGCACAATATATAGTTAGCACAAGATCTTTCATTATTGAGAATGGAGATAAATCTATATTTCATATAGTCTTCTTAATTATTCTTGCATTACATTTTTACAGGTTTCTTGTCCGGTTCAGTTAGATTGTCATGGTTTTTAGCTCATAAGGAAGGTGATACATCATTCTAGGAGAGTGAGCACTGCCATTTTCAGGCTTACATTATTATCTTCAATATATGACTTATTTTCAGGAATCTTCTTAAGTCACTTGTCCATTTTGTAATGGCTGATATAAATCTACTTAACTGGGTCTATGGAAATAGTAAAATCTCTGGTATAGAGACATGGAAAGAACGTGAGGGCCCCAAGGTTCCATCTTGTTGAGCTCCTACCATTCCTTCAGGATACTTTACAAGGATATGCAACAGGAAAGCCAAGGATAGACCTGCCTAGTGACAATGCCAGTAACAATGCCTGTGTCACATATTTAAAAGACTTAGTAATAACCTGTGAGCCATGGTGCATGTCTGTGATCCCAGTGACTCAGGAGGTAGAGGCAAGAGGATCACGAGTTTGAGGCCAGAGGCAGCCTACATAACTTAGCAAGACCTGACTCAAAATACAAAAGGGATATGGGTGTAGCCCAGTGGTACAGCACTTGCAAATTGTGTGCAAGGCCCTGAGTTCAACCCCTAAGTACTTAAAAAAAGATTAGTAATAATAATAATAATAATAATAATAATAATAATAATAATAATTAGTGCAGTACTTAACATAGCACTTGGTATACCACTTTCAAACAGTTTATCTAAATTAAATCACTTATTTTGAATCTTTCTTTCTTTCTTTCTTTCTTTCTTTCTTTTTTCTTGTGTTGTGGATGGAATCCAGGGCCCTGCACATGCTAGGCCAGCACTCTACCACTGAGCTATACTCCCAGCCCTCAAATCTTAGTTTCTTTCTAGATTTTATCAACATAAATATGAATAAATATTCTAATATTTTCCTCTTCATCCACTGAATTGACTTGCATGCCATATCCCTACATCCCAATTTTGGAGACTACTGATCCAGGCTCTGGGGTTTGGAATCTCTGGATAAATGGAAGGCTTCTATAAAAGTATATTGTGGCAACTCTTTCTTGATACCCAGCTGCTGAAGTTTTCACATCTGCTGATAGATGACAAGAATAAGGGGCTGCAACCAAAGATGGGTAACCCAGGAAGCAATCTCAGGCAGCTGCAAATAGAGGAAAGAAATGGGGTAAGGAGGCCATGATGGGAAAAGGGAGAGACAGAAATGCAGGAGCAAGAGGAAGAGAAGGCTAGAGAGAGAAAGCAAGAAGTTAGGGACGAGGAAGGGAAAAGAAGAACAAGGAGGAAAAAGTGAGTAAATAGCTGGCAAAGGACAAAGAAGACAGACTTGAGGAGAGAATATGTCATACATTGAAATGAAAGATGCTCAAGCATGTCTTGAAATCCAGTGTCTGTGGCACAGGCATTAGCAAGGCTGGCAAAAGGAAAACAGAGAACTCCCTAAAGATAAGTGATTCATGCACACAACTGCCCCCCAAGTACGCAGGGTGAGTCTGCTTCCTCTCATCAGAGAGAGATATGTAATATATCCAAGCAATGCAGGGACAGAGCAGTGATCAACCTAAAGAGCGAGTTTCTAAAGCTAGAACAGTAAGCAGAATGACTCTTATGCAAGGCAGGGTAGATAATGTGGGATTTTGATAAAGAGGAATAGCTGTGATCCTGTTCAAAGCACACAACTTTAGTGTCAGGAGCCTCTAAGAAGCAGTGATAAAGAAACTGTGGCAAATGAATTATGTCTGAGATGACTGCCTAGGCACCACTCAGGAAGCAGGACACTGGCAAATATTGCCCTCCACATCTTACTGCAATGCTAGAAATCATGAAAAGACTCTACAGGCAAGGAACCATCAAGGTACAGTAATGTGGTGTCTAAGTCAGACCATTTGAACTGGTAGGTCCTTTAAAATCATATAATCCAAAGCCTTCATTTTACTTGTGGGTAAACTGAAACCTAGAGGGGAGAAAGCACTAGCTGGCATAGCTCAGACATGATATTTAGGCATGGAGAGCTAAAGGAGGACTCTTGAATCTACAGCTATGTATATAACTCCTACTTCAGGTCTTTGGCTCCACTTTAGCAGAAGCCTCCCTCCTTAGTATGGAAAATATACCTCATAAATTCTTTAGTGTACCAGTATAATCAGATAAATGATTAATATCATCTGTGAACAGCTACTGAGCTATGATTGCACCTTGATTCACTGAGCAGACACTAACTTTTAACATCATCAATTATTCTGGACCTAAATAATCATATTTAAATACACAGGGACCTCCCTCCCCTACTGCCACCCAGTGGCTAATTCCCTTCTCAGATGCTCTTCTCTCCTTCTCCTACCAGGAAAAATACCAAGGGAAATGTAAGACCATCCACTTTGCAAAATGTTAAGAGGCTTTAACCCAAAGGACTGGCAGAGAGGGGAATGGAATCAATGTCAAAAAGAGAGTTAGAAGTTAGCTTTGACTCACAGTTATTCACAAATGTCCTCAACTTGGAGGAAGAGGACATTGATGGTAGTAAAGTAAAAACCTTTTTACCAAATCCCTTGCATGGATAGAAATCAGAGAAAAGGAGAGGCCAGAGTCAAAAGCTCAGAAGAATTAGGAAGAGCAGAATTTCAAAGAAAACTATAGAAAACCATAGAAACCAGAGTATGGAACCCTGAAAGAAGTCAAGGAAAAGACTTCCACAGCTCTTTGCCTTCTTTTAGCAGCACTGAGTCCTCCCTAGACAGGAGACTTACATTGGCTTCACAATGACCTAACAGCTAACCTAGGATGTGGAGACCAGGGCAGGCAAAACATCCCCAAAGACAACTCAGACCATTAGTCAGCCTTGTATTAAATGGTCTGCAGTGCTGATGGTACTTACAGAATCTAGGAAGTCCCAGTCTCAGCCTTCAGTCATTCATAAGATAGTGGAGATCCAACAAGGGAATAGTTTGCTGTAATTCAGCATGAGAGGAAGTATGATAATGCAGATAACCTCAGCCTTGCAGACCACAGAAAGTTTCAAGAAGAGGTGGAGTTTGTGTCTAAAGGTTGGATAAATAGAAGCAAGTCAGAAAGAGTAGAGCTGGTAGATGGACAGAAAAAATATGCAAGTAGCAGGTATAAAACTTGCAACACATCAAATGACATAGCAGGTTCTGAGAACTGTAAATATTTCAGTACAAGTATTTATTTTAAAATTTTGTCTTGTTTTGTTTTCTGAAGGGGAGGAGGGTTTCTAGTGAGGAGAGATGATGTTGGCGAGGTAGTCAAGGGCAAGGCCATGGAGGACTCTGTAGGCTTACTAGGGTTAAAATTTTATTGTGAGTCCACAGAGAGCCACCAAAGGATTTTAAGCAAGAATTTTTCAATGATATTTGTGTTTTGGAAAAATTAGGGTAGCAGAATGGGGAATGATGGGAGATAGTGAGATTATAGGCCAGTAGACCAGTCCAGAAGCTATTGTAGTAATTCAGGCAAGAAATGATAAAGGCTCGGATTGGAGAAGAGAATAGGAGAAAAGTGGATGGATGTGAACTTAAGAAGACAAATGGTCAGGACTTGGTGATGGACTGAAGGTGGTAGTGAGGAAGAGTAAGAGAAGTCAAGAATTAATCCTAGTTTTCTGCTTAAGCAACTAAGTGTTTGGTATGCCATTTGCTGAGATGGGGGAGACAGAGGTAGGACTTAGGTAGGAGCATGTCTGACAGGGGTTGGTGGTTGAGTTCTGTATGAAACATGTTTGTGGTGCCAGCAAAAATCCAAGCAGAGATATCCAGCAAGAAACTGACAATGCTGACCTGAAGCTAACAAGAAAGGTCAAGATGGAGCTACAGATATGTTCTTTGTTATTGTATAGATGGTGGCCAAGGGATGGGGTTTGGCTCAGTTGGTAGAGTGCCACTCTGCACTCTCTGAGGCCCTGGGTTTGATCCCCAGCACCACAAAAATGTGAGGATGTGGCACTGCCCTCCTGAAACAATCCTGAAACAATATGCCATGGAACACCCTATGAATAGCAGAGAGGCACTGACTATAGTGCCAGGCATGGCACAGTGTCAAGGAGTATTTTGTCTGCTTGTTGTACATAGGGTTGCTATGAATCGGACCCAAATCAAACCACACCTAACAACAACAAGGTGGTGGCTGAAATCCCTGGAGTATGTGAAAATACCCTAGAAAAGCTTATAGTGAGAAATGGGATGCTGAAAGAACTCTGAGGGATTCTAATCAAAGTAGGTAAAGAAGTAGGAAAGAGCAGTATTATGAAAGCCAAGGGAGGAGAGTTTCAGGAGAGGAGGTGTCTTGTGCAGGAAGGAGTTCAAGGAAGACATAGGAGGAAAACTGTCCACTGGATTTGGCAACAAGCAGATTAGTGGTGACTAGTATCAGCAGTGAGGCCAGCCCACAGACAGCTGAGGAGTAAGTGGGCAGTGAAGGCACACAATTTAACTGCCGGCTGCTTGAGCAAGGCTTAGTCACCCATGGAAGCCACGTGTAAAATGAGCCTTTCATTGGGAGTAGAGGATAAAGGCACTGGTGTGTGTGGTAGGGGTTGGTCAGGGCAGAAGTACGTGTGGCAGGGGAGAGGGTTTCAGAGATGAGGGAAAGAAATACACAGAGAATGCCTACTTCAGGAGAAAATGGAAAGGCCTCTTCGTAACCATGACACCAGTTAGTTGTTACAGGGAATGCCAGCTCTTTGCAGGAAGAGAGTAAGTTTAAGGCCTAGTGGTTAATGTATCTCAACTCTGGAATACAGGCAAAACACATTTTGTGGCAGAGAAGCAGCATGATGCAGGCAGGAGATAAGGAACTAAGACACCTGGGCTCAGTTTCACATGAAACTCCAGCCTCATAAACTGTCAAGTTAGGACATGGCTTTGCAAGCCATAAAATTGGACAAACAGTCCTTACCTAGAGGGGAATCCAAACATTCCCTGTTGTTTTATTACAACCCTGTTGGATTATTTGTGTTAATGCTCCTTTAGATGCCATGGGTAATGAGGAATCCACCATGTTGTATATAAACACCAAAAGGCTGTTAAAACAGGGGAAACTCTGAAATAATATTGAGGAATACCAGGCTCAGAACAAAATAAACATCCCCCCTCCTGTCCCCAACTTCAGGCGCACACACTAATGGAGTATTATGCAGAGATAGGTTTCAAATCCAGTAGGGGAAAAAGGAAAGGGATGGAAATGTTAACCTGAAATGTTTTGTTCAATCAAGTGGCAGGAGGAAAAAACTAGACAAAAGAGCAACTCAAATGAAAGCCTCTTCCAGATAATAAAACCTACCCCAAGAAAGAAAACTGAAAGTCAAACATTAAATCTAAGTCTAAACATCTAGGGAAGGAAACTCTTTATTTAACAATAGGTGGTATGCCATCTTTTAAAATTGCCATTCTCTTAAGTAGGCTAAGTAAGGTTAAAGTAACAGTCTAGTGACCTTGGGTAAATCACATATTAGTTTATTTGTTGTGTACCCCTGAGAGAAGGTGCACTATGATGCTTTAGAAAGTGCAAGGCATGAAGCAACATTAGGTAGAAGCTTTCACCAGACAGGGTATACCTTAGAGAAATCAGTTTGACATAGATTCAGCCAAAAAGGGTTGGATGTCAGTTTGCAGGAGTGCCAGGTGTTGTGTAAACATCCTAGTCAGTTCAAGAGGCCTTTGGCCAGTGAAAAGTACACACCACTCAGCAAGTTATGTGCTCGACGTCTCCCCAAGGGGAGAAGCAGGCCTGCCAGGGGCTGCAGTATTGCTCAGGAGTGACCCAACCTTCTGTTCCCCTCCTAGCTTGAGAGGAACAGCTTGAAATCCAAATGAGGCCCTCTGCTCAGCTAAGGCAAACAGTCTCAAGTCTTTCTGACATCTGCACAAAAGGGGACCAAGGGGCTGCCTTGCAGGGTCAATAGTGCTGAGTCCAGTTTAAACAATCCTGTTTGGCCCTGGGAACATAGGAGGGCAGGGAGGGTGGCTAAACTGGACCTGGTGTCCTGAGTGGCATCAAGCATCCATGTTCACAGTTTGCCCCATGAGCACTATCCTACTTCTAGGTTTGCATAATAGGGCATTCTTGCTCTTGACTCATAAAATACAGTTTAGTGTGGTTCAGTAACCTTGACAAATATTCTCAGGAACTTCAGACTTCACAAATAAACTTTTTGGAACATATTTAACTGTCCAGAGTCTGCATCTTTTGAATATCGAAGGGAAAAATTTGTGCAGTGATATTCCTTTTTCTACTATGCCTCACCCCTCAACTGCTCAGACTTGGGCACCAGATGTTTGAAATCCAAAGAAGGGATCCTTGCAGAGTAAATCTGTCCCCCATCTTCAAAAATCACAATTTCAGTCTGGAGTTAAACAATGAGGTCACTGAAGGCAGGTTAGTCTGGTGTATTACTGACCATGGTACAGACACATAAGATTTTCTACTGTTAAAAGCTCCCCAACCCAACAGAAAGGCCAAGGGTTCCTCTTAGTTCCCTAGTTGTTGGGTCTGATTGCCCATTTCCTTGTGTCAAACCTCAAATCTCATCTACTTCCACTTAGGTCATTTTTATTTGCTGTATCTCTGCAGAGATAAAGTGAATAAGAATCATCACATAGGAAAGTGGTTAGAGGATATGTCCAGGAAATCCACAAAAGAAATGCAAACTTCCAGAGAATATTTAAAATATGTTTAAATTCATATATGGTCAGAGAAGGAGGACGAGTTCCACTCATGATATTAGCAAAAATATCAAGTGTTGGCAAGGGTGTAGAAACACAGGCACTTTGGTATAATGCTGTTGGGTATATGAATTGAAAGATACTTTGTGGGGTAATTTGCCAGTAGCTGTGAAAGTTAAAATGTGTATTTAATAATAGTGATCCTTAGTACCTATGTAGGTATGAGCACAAAGAGGCTTGTCTGAATAATTCCACTCTAGTATTGACATTTTATAAAATGGTAAAAATTCAGAAACAACCTAAGTGCCCATCAAAAGAGGAATAGCTGAATTAAACTATGAGGTAGAAGTCCTTAAGGACATATAATGTGAAAAAGGCCCATAATATACACTATGATCACACACACACACACACACACACACACACACACACACACACACACACACACTGATTCTATATTGAAAATAAAACCAGAAAATGAAGATACTTCTGTATAAGTCTGTACACATCTCTGATTATGCACACAAAAAGGCAAGAAAGAATAGGGGTACCAATAGAATATCAAAGGAGACTTTAGCTTTGTCTGTTCTACTTGTACATTGTTTAAGAATGTTTTCAATATATTTATTGTAGAGTTAGTTCTTTTGCTAAAATGTTTCCTAGTTGTACATCCAAGGTAAAGGTATGGGCCTTGGTGGCTACAGTGAATATGGCTTCCCTGGGAGGCAGCAGTGAGTAAATGAGTGAAGTTAACAAGTGAGAAATCAAAGGACCCAGGTAGTAGCTAAGAACCTATCATCAATTTGCTGTGTGACCCCAGGAAGTCATTTTCCTTATGAGTCTGTTTCCACTGTACAATCAGTGGGTAAGATGAGAAGCTCACTAAAATGCCTTCCCTTTCTGATATTTTATGATTCTCTAAGTGTATGTCTTTAATGTATAATGGGTCTGATCATTTTTGATGAAGAGATGGCTTTTCATTCTCTTCCTTCAAATTCTGGCATAGTTTGACATTTCACTTTACTGCAAATGGAAGATAATGAAAGGGAAGGTGGAGCGGTCACTGTGTTCCTTGTTTGGCTATGTTATTGAAGGTTTGGTTGACCTACTTATGCTACTACCTTACTTTGACAGTGTAAGCTTTTCACCTTGCTTGAGTGTGATGAAAGTGCAAACACAATACTGGAAGTTGAGAGATCTGAATTTTATAGAATGGCCATAAATTCTGGAAATATACATATATATTTTAATAGATCGAACCATTGGATAACTTTTCTAGGTTATGCTAAGGATACAGGTTTATTCAGTGAAAACCAGAGATATAAATCATCTGGAGGCTATGCATATAAAGGAATTGATGGAAATGCTGTGTCAGTTTTACTCTGTTCATTGCAATTTACATGACAGTTTGAACTGTGCATTGTTAATGAGGGATAATATATTGAATACATTATAATGTTTTTAAACATATCCTATATTTCAGTATACTATCTTTAAACCATTATTTATGTATTATCACCTATATTTGTGGAACTTAATGGCTATCCTATACTCTTGACTCAGTCTCTAGCAAGTCACATCCCAGTCTGTAGATAACAATTGGACAGCCTATTCCCCCAGTAGTAGGGAGAGATCAAATGGATATAAATGAACTATGAAAATTTGCACATATCTACAAACATTATAAAAATCTGGCTCTGTCCAACCTAACTGAAAATACTCCAGTGAAACTTGAGGGAAACCCTGACATTAAGTTAATGAAGGAAACATATCTTTCCCTCAGAGACTTTGACCAATCCTGTTCGGCCTATCATTACTCAGCAAAGCTCCTTCCCACTGGTCTTCATGTTTTATAAGGTTTTGTATGTTTTATATGGTTTTGCTTGTTTTATAAGGTTACAAGAGTAAATTCTAAGCAGTTTAATTCTAAAGCAAATAGACAATAGTCCCTATGATTGTCTTTCAACAATGAAATAAGCAACTCACTCTTGCTCCCTTCTCAGGAGAACATTTACAACCCCCACTGCAGTCTTGGCCTCCACAAGCCTTGCCATAGATCTTCTTCTCTCCCTATGAAAAAAGAAGGAAAACATTAGTAGATGCTGTGAACCAAGAAACAATGTTACTTAAGGGAATCTAACCATTAGCCATACTCCTCTTACCCAAGTAAATTTAAAGTGGACTAATGAGTTCATCTGATGGTGTCAATATTTGAAAGAACTTTTAAAAAACCTCATCTTAAGCTAGTATCCTTTTAGGACAAGTCTATATGGATTTATGCCTGCAGCCATAGCTCCCTGGCATCTGATATCGTCAAATATTGAGAGCTAAGCAAGGTCAGGCCTGGTTAGTACTTGGATGGGAGACCACCTTCAGATACATGGTGCTGTAGGCTTGTGAGAAGGACATAACAGCCCACTCCCCAAAATAATCAGCCATTGAAAACCCTATGAATGGGAGACAAGCACTGACAAGAGTGCTGGGCATGGCACAGTGTTGGGGAGTATTTCTTCTCTTGTAAATAGGGTCACAATGAGTCGGACCCTACTCAGTGGTACCTAACAACAACAACAACAACAACAACATATGGATTTATTATCAAGTAGCCAGTCTGATACCTGGTTTAGGAACCCTTATTTAGATACTGCCTCACTGGTAGGAATTCCAGTCATGAAATACAAGAGAATGTTTTTACATGGGGCTGGTGTGAAAGTAGGTATCCAGTGACTTTTGGATTTGTACTCACTGAGAAAGTAGAGGCTGTAGCAGAGAATTTGGGAGAAATGCAAGGACTAGAAATGTGACAGATGAAAATGGCAACTCCAGACTCCTCTCCCATTTCCAGGACACCATTTGAACTTTGCAGTGATACATACTCCCATGCCCAATGAGTCAGATTCCAATTGCCCAAGTGGCATTATCTCGTATTCTCCAGACTCTCCAACCTCATTTTGCCCTCTCCTCTGCTTTATAATGATGATGATGATTACTAGCTGAATTTCTACAAGGCTCTTACATGAACTGATGTGTACTCACCCTGTCCAACCTCACTCTCTCCCTGGCTCACTCAGCTTCAATGAGACAGGCAGACATTCATTCTATTCTTCAAAAAAAAATCAAGCCTGTTCCTGTCAAAGCACCTCTGCCCTAGTTGTTATTTCTTGGAATGTTCTTTCCCTAGATTTTTTCTTTTATTGCTGGCCTCTTCTTATCATTCAGGACTCATCTTAATTTTTCATTCTCAGAGAGGTCATTCCTGACCACTCAGCCTAAGGTGGTTGCCAGGTAATCCAATCATATTCTTTGTTCCTTTTTCATTATTAGACATTCTTTCTTCCCAGACTACAATGAAATCTCCATTTAAGTAGGGACTTTATCTGTCTTGTCCAATATTGTATCCCCAATGACTGAAACAGTAGATGGCACTCAGGTAATGTTTGATGACCGCAGGAATACAACAACATTTTGAACCCAGGTCTGACTAACTCTAAAGTCTTGATCTTACCTCCTATGCCTTAGTGTTTTTTGTCATCTCTCTCTGCTGTAGCCTCAATATGTGGACTCCAAACTGAGGAAAATTGCCATTCTGACCTTATCCACCTTGGGGGAGAAAGCTAAACATAAATTCTAATATCTGTAATAAGAATGTTATCTCTAGGATGGATTTAGTATTATCCAACTTTTTGTTTAATGTTGGCCATTTTTTCCAATGAGAAAGGCATATTTATGAATTGGCCTCACACTTAATCATTTTTGCCTCTGTGTACTGTGTGCCTTTTCCTAATTCCTAGGGAGCACTGAGTTTCTGAGATGGTCTCTTATCTCTTTAGACATTCCCACAATACTTTATCACCATAACACCTCGGTAATAAGGTAGTGATGGCAGAGCTATGACAAAATATTGCTATTTTAGATCCCAAACACTTTCCTGATATGAGATATTTTATCTCTCTTATATGCTTTTGACATGCTAAGTGCTATTGTACACTTTCCAGTTTGCCCTCCATTTTACAGTATATGAGACAGGCAAATTTTTCATAAGAGTGAGATCAAGTAGTATTCTGGGAGAAGGCAGCTGGAGGTTGGCAGAGAATAGACAACAGAGAAAGCTACACTGATTTTAACGTTCACCTTTGCTGTCACTTTGTCTGATGTTGATTACAATATTTCTTGGGATTATGGATAATTTGTACTTGCTTCTCCATACATTTCTGTATTTTAAACAGTCTTCAATGAGCATATACAATTAGTAGGAAGAAACAATAATACATGTTATTAAATAAAAAAGTCATCTTTTTTGAGTGAGAGGACTCAACAAGTGTTGCCAAAGTTGAAGTAGCACCTATTTCGAGGTATGGCCTACTTCCAAATGGTGTCTACTTGACTATCTCATAAAGTTGGCATATATATACATATACATATATATATATACACACATATATAATATGCATATGTATATATATATATATACACATATATATATGTATGTATATATATATATATATATATATATATATATATATATATATATATATGCCTGCAGCTGTAGCCCTGTGGCATCCAATCCCGTCAGATCTCGGAAGCTAAGCAGGGTCGGGCCTGGTTAGTACCTGGATGGGAGACCACCTGGGAACACCAGAAGCTGTAGGCTTGGGAGAAGGACCTGGCAACCCCCTCCCAAAAATCAATCTGCCATTGAAAACCCTATGAACAGCAGAGAAGTACTGACAATAGTGTTTCCCCTGTTGTACAGAGGGTCCCTATGAGTCGGATACCGACTCGACGGCACCTAACAACAACAACAACCTGACCGAACACCTATTT
>VMDO01020064.1:0-13534 GCA_007922755.1 Pedetes capensis | reverse complement strand
GCTGTGAGTCAGATACCGACTTGACGGCACCTAACAACAACAACAACAATATATATATATATGTATATATATATTTTTTTTCAGCCATACTACCCTGACATCCGAGCTTGCCCAATCTCTGAAGCTAAGCAGGGTTAGGCCTGGTTAGTACTTGGATGGGAGACCTCCTGGAACCACTGGGTGTTATAAGTGTAGGCCTCCACATGTTTGTCAGTTTGCCGCACTGTGGGGGCTTGTGTGTTGCGATGAGGCTGAAAGCTATGTCACTGGTATCTCACATACCAGCAGGGTCACTCAAGGTGGACAGGTTTCAGCTGAGTTTCCAGAGTAAGACAGACCAGGGGGTAGGACCTGGTGAACCACTCCCAAAACAACTAGCCATTGAAAACCCTATGAATAGCAAAGAAACACTGTCAGATATAGTGCCAGAAAATGAGCCTCCCAGTTTGGAAGGCACTCAAAAGACTATTGGGGAAGAGTTGCCTCTTCAAAGTAGAGTCTACCTTGATGACAGAAATGGAGTAAAGCCCCAGGGACTTCCATTTGCTGATGTGGCATGACTCAAAAGGAGAAGAAACAACTGTAAACATCTACTAATATTTGGAACATGGAATGTATGTAGTATGAATCTAGGAAAATTAGAAATTGTTAAAAGAGAAATGGAGCACATAAACATTTACATTCCAGGCATCAGTGGCTAAAATGGACAGGCATGGGCCATTTTGAGTCAGATAATCATATGGTCTATTATGCTGGGAATGACAAACTAAAGAGAAATAGGTTTGCATTCATCATCAAAAAAGGCATCTCAAAATCTGCCCAGAAATACAATGCTGTCAGTGATAGAATAATATCCATATGCCTACAAGGAAGGCTAGTTAATATGACTATTATTCAAATTTATGAAACCACCACTAAGACCACAAATGAAGAAAGGGAAGATTTCTGCCAGCTTCTACAATGTGAAATAGATCAAACATGCAATCAGGACATGCTGATAATTACTGGTGACTGGAATGCAAAGGTTGGAAACAAAGAAGAAGGCTCAGTAGCTGGAAAATATGATCTTGGTGACAGAAATGAAGCTAGAGATGGCATGATAGAATTTTGTCAGACCAATGACCTTTTCATTGCAAGTACATTTTTTCATCAACATAAACAGAGACTATACACATGGACTTCACCAGATGGAACATACAGGAACCAAATTGACTATATATGTGGGAAGAGATGGTGGAAAAGCTCCATATCAAATGTCAAAACAAGACCAGGTGTTGACTGTGGATCAGACCATCAACTTCTCATACGCAAGTTCAAACAGAAGCTGAAGAAAATTAGAACAAGTGTATGAGAGCCAAGGTATGACCTTGAATATATCCCACCTGAGTTCAGAGACCACCTCAAGAACAGGTCTAATGCATTAGACACAAATGATAGGAGACCAGACAAGTTGTGACATGACATAAAAGATATCATTCATGAAGAAAGCACAAGGTTATTAAAAAGACAGGAAAAAAGAAAGACAAAATTACATGTCAAAAGAGACCCTAGAACTTGCCTTTGAACATTGAGCAGCTAAAGTAAAAGGAAGACATGATAAAGCTGAAGAACTAAATAGAAGATTTCAAAAGGCAGCTCAAGAAGACAAAAACAAATATTATAATGACATGTGCAAAGAGCTGGAAGCAGAAAACCAGAAGGGAAGAACACGCTATATGTTCCTCAAGCTTAAGGAAGTGAAGAAAAAATTCAAGCATCGAGTGGCAACAATGAAAGATTCTACAGGGAAAATATTAAATGAAGCAGGAAACATCAAAAGAAGATGGAAGGAATATACTGAGTCATTATACAAAAAAGAATTGGTAGATAACCAACCATTTCAAGAGGTTACATATGATGAGGAACCAATGGTATTGAAGGATGAAGTGGAAGCTGCCTTGGAAGAACTGGTGAAACACAAGGCTCCAGGAATTGATGGAATACCAGTAGAGATGTTTCAACAAACAGATGCAGCACTGGAGGTGCTAACATGTTTATGCCAAGAGGTTTGAAAAACAGTTACCTGGCCAAGTTACTGGAAAAGATTTATATTTGTGCCTATTCCCAAAAAAAGGGGACCCAACTGAGTATGGAAACTATTGGACAATATCATTAATATCACACTTAAGAAAAATTTTACTAAAGATCATTCAAAGGCAACTGTAGCAGTATATAGACAGGGAATTGACAGAAAATCAATCCAGTTTCAAAAGAGGGCAGGGAACCAGTGACAGCATTGCTGATGTCAGGTGGATATTAGCTGAAAGCAGAGAATATCAGAAAGATATCTATCTGTGTTTTATTGACTATGCAAAGGCGTTTGACTGTGTGGCTCATAACAAATTATGGATAACACTTCAGAAAATGGGAATAGCAGAGCACCTAATTGTACTCGTGAGGAATCTGTAATGAATCAGGAAGCAGTTGTTTGAATACAACAGGAAAACACTGCCTGGTTTAAAGTTGAGAAAGTTGTGCATCAGGGCTGTAAACTTTCAACATATCTCTTCAATTTATATGCTGAGCAAATAATCTGAGAAGTTGGATTTTATGAAGAAGAACATGGCATCAGGATTGGAGGGAAACTCATTAACAACCTGCATTATGCAGATGACACATATCTGCTTTCTGAAAGTGAGGAGGATTGAAAACATTTACTGATGAAGATCAAAGAACATAGCCTTCAGTATGGATTGCCACTGAACATCAACAAAACAAAAATCCTTACAACTGGGTCAGCACGCAACTTCATAATAAATGGAGAAAAGATTGAAGTTGTCCATGATTTTGCTTTGCTTGGTTGTGTAATCAACACCCATGGAAGCAACTGTCAAGAAATCAAATGATGTATTGCTTTGGGAAAAGGTGTGGCAAAAGATCTGTTTAGAGTATTGGAAAATAAAGATGTCACATTGAAGACAAAGATTTGCCTGACTCATGCCATGGTGTTTTCAGTCTAATCATGTGGTTGTGAAAGCTGGATGTTGAATAAGGGAGACAGGAGAAGAATTGATGCTTTTGAATTATGGTGCTGGAGAAGACTATTGAATATACCATGGACTGCCAAAAGAACCAACAGATCTGTCCTAGAAGTGCTGCAACCAGAGTGCTCCTTGGAAGCAAGGATGGCTAAACTGTATCTTACATATTTCAGACATGTAGTCAGGAGAGACCAGTCCCTAGAGAAAGACATCATGTTTGGGAAAGTGGCAGTTCAGAGAAGAAAAGGAAAACCCTCCACCAGATGGATTGACACAATGTCTTCAACAATGGTCTTAAACATAAATAAGATCATGTGCCTGGCACAGAATTGGGAAGTGTTTTGATCTGCGCTACATAGGGTCACGATGAGTTGGACTTGACTGGACGGTACCTAACAACAACAACAACATAGGTGTGGGAGAAGGACCCAATGGCCAACTCCCCAAACAATTAGTCATTGAAAATCCTATGAATAGCAAGGAAGCATTGACAATAGTGCTGGGCATGGCACAGTGTTGGGTAATGTTTTATCTGTTGTTTATAGGTTCGCTATGAGTCAGACCTGACTTGATGGCACCTAACAACAACAACATGTATATCAGAATTATAGGAAGAAAACTAGTCTATGATAGACCAAAAATTTCCAGATTTCTGATATGGAACACGGTGGTTGGAGGCCAGGTAGCTAGGCAAGAAAAAAAATATCCCAATGACAGGAGCTGAGCAAAAACACAAGGAGCAGAAACTAAGATTTCCTAGGAACTTATCAGAATAAGGAGGCAGACACCTTCTGGCTAAGAGACAGGAAGCCATCACTGTCCTCTGTCTCTGAGAGAAGTAACTAGAGAAGACTCATTGACCACAAGGCAATTTCCTGTAATGCCAGCCCGGGCAGTTTCCCCAGGATTCATCCATTACATTGAGATGGGCAGGGTGAAGGAGTGGTTTTTAGAAGGATGACCAGACCAAGACCTAAGGAAATGTATGCTCTATCCTGACAGGCCAAATCACTGCCACCATTCCTGCCTTAACATGCTTTCTCTTTCCTCTCAAAAATTCAACCCTCCTTATAACCATAGAACTTAAAACTGGAAAGGTCTTGGAAGGTCACATAATAGAGTGGTTTTTAAATTCTATCTATCAGACAAGCACATCATTTTAAATTATTTTAATTATAATTATTTATTACTCTACCTTGATATCCTGGCAAGAAATTCATAGGAATAGGTTATGACAAAGATGTAAACAATAATTTTAAAAGCATATATTATGCCCTAGTTATATAGCAAAGAAAGAAAAACAAAAAGAAATTCATTTATAATGAAAAAATATGCATTTCAATATTTAAAAGGTCATCCATGGCTCTCTTATAAGATGTAATGAAGTAGTCAGAGGCTAGCAGTTGTATACAGAATCATCATGAATGTGACAACCTGCTGACACACAATGAATGGCCTTAGACTATACTGATGACTCAGGTATCAGGAATGCAGTTGCTGCTAGTGCAGTGGTTCATTGCAAGGATATATACTATAACTCATAGTAATATTCTTGAAAAAAGTATAATCTTTCTCATTTTCACTAGACAGCTTTAATCGGGAAAGATAAAACCATGAAAAAATCATTTCAATATATAAAATGTGGTTATGGTCTTTCAGATAATTATAAACAAAGTTTTCACCTCCATGGATGTTTAAATGTAGGGCAGGATGCAGTACAATTTTTTGTAGTATACAGAATGTCTACTATTCAAGGCCCCTCCCTATTAAGTGCCCCTCCTGTCATAATTTGGCCAACCAAATATGGTCTCACAATTTACAAAGTACCTCCTAGAGGTAGGATACTTCTGTAAGAACCACTGGTCTTATCCAAGCTATCCATTTTACAGATGAGAACACCGAAGGAAATTACTTTGGTCTGGATCATATGGCTAGTGAGTGAACCCGAGCACTTCTGACTCTAATGCCATATTCTTCTTACTATCCCATATGTCTTAAGGCCACATTCAAGTTCCATTTCTTCCATGACCACTCCAGCTTCAGTGAAAAAAGCTATATATAGCATTCACTAAATGCCCCACTCATTGCTCAACCATCACATGTTGCTATGGGACGGTCTTTGCAATGTTCCTTAGGCTATACAGTGGAGAGTCTTGTTTCCTCATCTAGAAAGTAATATCTATAAAAGAAAATCGACCTGTGTTCTTTCTTTGTATCTCCACACAGTTAAAGAGGCAAACCTATGTTCTAGCCACTGCCTGAGGCACTATATCTTAGTTAAAAGTACAATTTCTGGAGTCAGTCTGTACAAGTTTAAATCCCAGCTCTGCCATTTCCAGTTGGGTGAATTTAGGCAAGTGGTTTTGTCTCTTTGCTACCCAGCGTACCCATCTGTAAAATTAGGATAACAACAGTATCTACTATATAGGGTTTGACTGGAGGATTCAGTAAGGAAAAGTAAACAAAACCCAGTGGTGGCTCATAGTAGGGACTATGTGTTATTATTATTACATTAACATTTATCTTGCTGGACCACTTAGCATTTCTGCAACATTCTGTACTCGTGCTCACTTGCTTGCATGCTCTCTCTGTCTCTCTGTCTCTGTTTCCGTCTCTCTCTCTCTTTCTCTTTTGCTCACTCTGGAGCTAATTAACAAGTGATATTCATTGGCATTGCCATGCCACTTTTTCTATGGCTGAGATCTAATCTGCCTGGTCAGGATGTCCATTTGAATTTACTGATGTCTGTGTATAACTGATTGTTAAATACTTTTAATATCACCTCTATCTCGCACATCTATCCCTTTGCTGATGCTGGTTCTTTTGTCTAAAATTCTTTCCTAACCCCCTTTCTCATTTGCTGCAAATCAAACTTCTATTTATTCTCCCAAACCCAACCCAAACACCATCTTCTTGGTGAAAATGCCCCCAAACTCTGCCTCCTTCTCAACAATTTCAGGTAGAAGTTCTTATTGCTTCTTTTTTGCTGATAGTGTTTGCCATATTTTACTCTATGTATTTGGTTCTGCCATTGGACTGGGATCGGGATTATGTCTTACTCTTCTCTGCATCCCTGGCACTAGTAGGTGACCCATAAACCAATGTGAAATGATTGCTCTCAGAACAAGTGAGTTACAAGTGTTAGGTCAGCATCATCTAGGATTCTCTCCCTCCCTTTCATTTCCTGAAGTAAAGAGTTGCATCACAGTGTCCTTTCCACCAGCCAATATATTTTTCCAGGTATTAGTAGTGCTTTCCACCATGTGGTGGCAGGAATGAAAATGATGCAAAAGGTAACCCAGGACTCAACAGATAGGATCTAAGCAGGGTTTAATTGGAGTACCATGGTTTATAAAGGCACATTACCTTTGTGAGCCATTTCCTCCAGAAGCTTGGGTCACAAAACGCTGTCTATGTAACATTTTATTTTGATCATTAATTCAACAAACATATATTAATCACCTACTATGTGCTAGGCACAGTTTAGATATGGGAGTAGAGGCTATCATATAATCATAAATGAAACCATGTCTCTGTTCTTGTGGTGTTGACATTGTTGTTGTTGTTGTTAGGTGCCGTCGAGTCGGTATCCGACTCATAGCGACCCTCATAGGGTTTTCAATGGCTGACTGTTTCGGGATTGCCTTGGGAGTGGATTGCCAGGCCCTTCTCCCATTTTTTGTGGTGCTGGGAATTGAACTCGGGACCTCAGAGACTGCAGCGCAGCGCTCTACCAACTGAGCTAAATCCCAGCCCCGGTGTTGACATAGAGTAAACAAATAAATATTATGTATGTATTTGTCAGATGATACATTATGTTGTTGTTGTTGTTAGGTGCCGTCGAGTCAGTCAGTATCTGACTCATAGCAACCCTCATAGGGTTTTCAATGGCTGAATGCTTCAGGATTGCCTTGGGAGTGGATTGCCAGGCCCTTCTCCCATTTTTTGTGGTGCTGGGAATTGAACTCAGGGCCTCAGAGACTGCAGAGCAGTGCTCTACCCACTGAGCTAAACCCCAGCCCGATGATACATTATGGAGGACAATAAATCAAGATAAGAATGATCGAAAGCATTGGAGTCAGGAAAGGCCTTGCTTCTGATGTGACTTCTGAGCAGAAAACAATGTTTCTCAAAGCATTGTCCTTGGAAGAGCATCTTCAGCCCTGGCAACTTGCTGGAAATGCAAATCCTTGTCCTCCTCCAGATCTACAAAATTATAAACTTTAGGGCGGAGCCCAGAAATCTATGTTTTATCAAATCCTTCAGGTGATTCCTATGTACACTAGCATTTTAGAACCACTGTTGTGAAAAATGAAGTAGCAAGCTATTTAGGCAACTAGGGAAAGATTGTTCCAGGAAGAGAACTGCAAGTGAAAGTTAGTGAATGACAGACAAGGCTTGGCGTTTAGTCTGAACAGCAGGGAGGCCAGAATGTGACAGCAGAGTGAAGAAGGGCAATGGTGGAGATGGTGAAGCCAGAGATGGAATGGGGACCAGATCACATAAGATTTCATAGATCACTTTAAGAACTTTGCATTTGGAGAATCACTGAAGGATTTGAACATATAAGTGGCACCAACTGATTTACTTTCTAAGACAGATCACACTACCTGCCATGTGAACTCTAATGGGGCAAGGGCAAAAGCAGGAAGGCCACCCAGGAGGCTGTTGTGGCAGCCCAGCAGAAGGATGATGGTAGACTGGACCAGAAAGGCAGTTGTGAAGTCTGGAGGAAGTGGGAGGAGTCTAGATATGTGTGGGTCTTTTGTCTGTCTTTCTTTCTTTCTTTCTTTCTTTCTTTCTTTCTTTCTTTTTGTTTTTTAGAGGGGGGAATCTCACACATACTAGGCAGTACTCTAACATTGAGCTACATCTCTAGCCTCTTTCAATATGTTTTGAAGGTAGAGTTTCTAGGAATTGCTGATGGATCATGTGTGGGATGGAACTGAAATAGGGAGTGAGAGATAATTCCAAAATTTCTGTACTAAGCCATTTGTTTTTGTTGTTAGATGCCTTTGAGTTGGGTCTGACTCATAGCGACCCTGTGTGCAACACAACAAAACATTTCCTGACATTGTTTCATGCCTAGCCTTATGTCAATGCTTCTCTGCTATTCATTGGGTTTTTTTTTATTGCTGATTGTTTCAGGACTGTTTCAGGAGTGAGCTTCTAGGTCTTTCTCCTGTTTTTCGGTGTTGGGGATCAAACTCAGGTCCTCAGAGTGCACAGAACAAGCACTCTACCAACTAAGCTGAACTCTACTAAGCCATTAGAAGGATGTAATTGTCATTATTCACATGGATAAGACACTTGGAGGAACTTGTTTGAGAGACACCAGGAATTCTGCTTTTGAGATGTCTATCAGAAATCTCCCCCACATGTCTGTCAGCTTGTCATGCTGTTGGGGATTGCTTGTTGTGATGCTGAAAGCTATGCCACTGGTATTTCAGATATCAGCAAGGCCACACATGGTGGACAGGTTTTACTTGAGCTTCTAGACTAAGACAAACTAGGGAGAAGGACCTGGCAGTCCACTCCCCAAACAAATAGCATTGGAAAACCCTGTGAAGAGGAGGGAAGCACTGTCAAATATTGTGCTGGAAAATGAGGCCCCCCCCCCAGACTGGAGTACATTCAACTAATGACTGTGGAAGAGTTACTTACTCAAAGTGGAGTTGGCCTTAATGATGGGAATGGAAGGCTTGGGACCTCCTTTTGCTGATGTGCTATGACTCAAAATGAGAAGAAATATAGTGGCCGCAACAGTGGTCTCAAACATAAAAAGACCAAGTGTATGGCACAGCGTTGGGTAGTGTTTTGTTCTGTCGTGCACAGAGTCCCTCTGAATTGGATTTGAGTTGATGGCATTCAACAGCATTAGACATCTAAATGGAGAAGTTGAGTAGATAGCTAACTGTGGATGTCTGGAGGTCAAGGGAGATGGCTATGTTGGAGATGTACCTGTATTGCCATGATTAGCATAAACTCAACCATGCTGCAGTAACAACCCACATTCTCTATAGTTTAATATGTTGTTGTTGTTAGGTGCCATCGAGTCAGTATCCAACTCATAGCGACCCTACATACAGCAGGGGAAACACTATTGTCAGTGCTTCTCTGCTGTTCATAGGATTTTCAACCGTGGATTGATTTTTGGGATTGGGTTGCTGGGTCCATCTCCCAAGCCTACAGCACCTGGTGTTCCCAGGTGGTCTCCGATCCAAGTACTAACCAGGCCCGACCCTGTTTAGCTTCTAAGATCTGATGGGATCTGATGCCACAGGGCTGCCACTGCAGTCGTATAGTTTAATATAGCAAAGTTTTAATTCTCACTCATGTCATAATCCATTTAGCTTACTTTGCTCATCTTAGTGGCTTTTTTTCAAAGGTGTCTTAGATTTTCAAGCTGTTCTTGTCCACTGACTGTAGTAGCTCAGACGTTAGTATCTTCTCTTGATTTTCCCTGACTGGAATTGATGCATCTCCTGTGCTCATATTCCCCTTAACAAGAACCAGAAACACGGAACAACATAACTGTATGGAAAGTACAAAAGCTTGGGTAATTTGATAAACACTATCTTTGCTACCACCAGTATATAAAGCCTAAATGTGATAATCAAGGGGGTGAGTGTAGATAAAAGAAAGGGAAGACATTTTAGAAAGGAGGACTGAGGCACTTCAGTGTTAACAGACCATGAGGTGGCACCAGATAAGGAAGCTGAAAAAGTGAAGCCAATGGGATTGGTGGAGAACCATCAGAGAGGAAGGTCCTGGAAGGTAACTGAAGAAAGTACCTAAAGGAGAAGAGTGATAAACTGTGTTAAATTATTAATAGGTCAAATAAATATATGGTATGAGAATACAGCACCAGGGAAATTTCAGTGCCTTGGTGGGGCTAAAAGCAGGATTGCAATGGATTCAATAGAAAGTGGAAATGAAGAAACTAAAGAAATGCAGTGTAGCCAATTACTTCAAGGAGTAAAAGGAAGGGGGAAATGGCCCTGTATTTGGAGAGGATATGGGATTAAAAGAATGCTTTTTTTTAAAGATTGGAGATATTGGTATATATTAGTATTCCGAGAGAAAATATGTTGACATAGGGCTGAGGTTTAGCTAAGTTGGTAGAGTGTTGCTCCACCCTCTCTGAGGACCCAGGTTCAATCCCTAGGACCAGAAAAACAGAAGGAGGATTTGGCAATCCACTCCTGAAGCAATCCCGAAACAATCAGCCATTGAAAATCCTATGAGAGTCACTATGAGTAGGACCCAACTGGACAGCACCTAACAACAAAAACAATGTTGAAACAGGAAAGAGAAGGAGAAATTTGGGGGAGGGGTAACTTAAGCAGGCTAGAGAGGGTGATATCTCAAATACAAGTTGATGAAATGCCCTTAGATAAGAGCATAGAATGGTCATCCACAGTGACAGGTGGGAAGGTAGAATATATGGGTGCAAATGCAGGTAGGTTGTTTAATGTAGTAGTGGGAACGTATGAAAATTCTCTTCATTATATTTCCTTTTCCCTCCGGTGAAACATGAATAAAGGTCATCAGCTGAGAATAAGAATGTTGTTGTTGTTGTTGTTAGGTGCCGTCGAGTCGGTATCCGACTCATAGCGACCCTCATAGGGTTTTCAATGGCTGACTGTTTTGGGATTGCCTTGGGAGTGGATTGCCAGGCCCTTCTCCCATTTTTGCGGTGCTGGGAGTTGAACTCAGGGCCTCAGAGACTGCAGCACAGTGCTCTACCCACTGAGCTAAATCCCAGCCCGAGAATAAGAAGAGAGGTATGATATTGGAGATTTGGGAGAGATAAGGTGTGAAGTGGTCAGTTAGGAGATAGGAAAATGTGTGACCTACGGAAATGTGGTAGGACTGCAAGGCAGCTCTGAAGGCCCACTTGAGGCTGGTGGTTGTGCACTTAAAGGAATACCAGTTATCATTATTGTAAGGTATTCCTCAACCTTATTTGCAAATTAGAGGATGGGTTGTATCTAATCAGGGTTGAGGTCTGCTAGGTGAGAATGATAAAGAAAAAGAGGAGCAAAGGAGTCGATGGCAAATAGTAAGTGATTGGTGATGGACCATAGGATCTAGTTTTCCTGAAGAAGGAAGTGAGAACAGGGGGTGTTGTAAAGGGCAGTGAAAAGGTAGTAAGATCAATGGGTGATTGATCCTTGTGGTAGGGTTGAAGAAATGTATGGGTTTTAAGAGTGTGACTGTGTCTCAGAAGAAAGGACAGTACTGTAAAGAAGCCAGGGCCTATGAATCTTGCACACTGGGATGTCCAACCTTTTGGCTTCCCTGGGTTGCAATGAGTAAAGAGGAATTGTATTGGACTACACATAAATTATATGATATAGTTATTGTAGATATATAATAAGACTTCTTTATTTTGTATATTTTCATTATAAAGTTTAGAGAAATGAGAACATTATAACACTATTGAAAATTTTTACCTTGTTTTTGTTACACTAATCTATCAATGTCTGTTTTGAAGGAAGTGGTCGTAATTCTTACTTCATGAGTACTCAAGTAAATTTTATGATGGTTAATTCACAGCATCTAGAACTGAGTTGAATTAGATTTTTTAAAATATCATTGGCAATTGCTGTGTTTTACTTGCCAAGTTGCCAAAAACTCTTTGAATCCCTGATGTATCCTTAAGTGGTTTTGCATAGCTTCAAATCACTTTGAATTCAACCTGATTATACTCCATTGACAGGGTGGTGGACCATGTACTAACCTGACTCACATTACTAATTGAAGTTTAAAATTTGATACTGTGGCACCATATACTGGAGTATGTTGTATTGTATAGTATAGTATAGTATAGTATAGTATAGCTTCCGAACTTCAAGATTGGAACTATGCATGGGGTCACAAAGAAAACAAATGCTAAAAACCGTATGATGTTAAAAGATTTTGTGGGGCAGCATTACTAGCTGTCCTGTCCTGGGTCATATTCCACTCATGGGCCATGGGTTGGATATGCCTCCTGTACATAGTTCAAAACCAAATAGTCCTCGTAATATAAAGATTACTTCTTGAATTAGCCCAATTAATGGTTACTGAAATGGCTGCTCAATCCTGATTTCATATAACCAAACAAAGCAATCCTGTTTTAATAATCAGCTTTCTTCAAAATACCTTTCTTGCCAAATCTTATTGCACCCACCAATCTGAAATGGGTATTTTAGACATGTGTGGACATTTTAGACAGACACACAACAGTATAATGATTTATTTATATCTTTGCCTGCCCTCCTAGACATTAAGTTAAAATGAACACCTTGGATTGTTCAACCATGAGGCAAACCAATTTAAATCTTCCAAACATCAATTTCCCGTACTATAAAATAGGATAATATTGTACTTTGCAGGGTTTTGTGAGATTAAATGCCTCTAGTAAAGTGCTTGGTACATATAATATGCTCAATAAATATTATATGGAATTATCTATAATTATACTATCAAGGACTGTGCATGAAGATCCATGAGAGGTGCTCACTTAATGAGCAATTCCTCTTTAAACCTGAGGAAATGGAGGCTCAGCTGTCAAGTGACTTCCTCAACATAGGAAGTCAAGTACCACAATTGGGAGAAGAAATTAGTCATCCTCATCCTCTGTCTCTTGTTTTTTTCTATTGGATTTGCTGCCACTAGCTTCAAGAATTAGCCTGAAACTGAGAAGTCAGTAAAAGCAAGAGGAATGTGGAGAGAGATGCTGTTTCATTGCAGTTTTAAACAATATTACCTTATAATGTTACTGTACTATTTGTATACTTTCTAGGCCACCTTCATATAGGATTTTCAAAACTACTTTTGAAACAAAGGAAGAATCTTTATGTGTCCATTTTCTAGACTTTAAAGAAAAACAAAAACTTCTGAGTTTCAAAGTTGGTGTCATATGCTATTTAGGTGGCAAGGTGAAGACTCAAAACTAAGACTTCTCTTTTCAGTGTACATTAAATACCTAAAAGGAAAATAATAATACAAGATGCTCAGATACTATTTGATGATCTTCATTCCCTGTTGATGGCCTTAGGGTTCAGAAATCCAGCAAGGCCTCTTTGGCTATATCAGACCTATTCCTAAGGCCACATTCTTAATTATGGCTACCATGAGCATCTCTATGTGCCTAGCTAAGCAATTCAGTTTTGTTATCTCCGGGAACTGCCCCAACTACACTGTAAGGTAGGCACTGTTGCCATCATCCTTTCACAAATGAGAAAACTGAGGCCTAGAAGGGTTAAACAGATGCCTACCGATGTCACTTGGATTTCAAACCCAGGTTTGACTCAAAGTCTTAGAGCTTTTTCACTAAGCCAGATCCTTTTAGCATCATCCTAGGTTTCTGAACTTTGTGCTCATAGTACAGAGAATCTGATTTGACTCTAAACAATTCTAAAACAAAACCTGCATATTAAAATCTAAACAAACACACACATTAAAGCAAGCTGGGTCCTGTTCCACATTTAATGTGCTTTTGCCTTTGAAGAATAGCTCCCTGT
>VMDO01020063.1:0-38317 GCA_007922755.1 Pedetes capensis | reverse complement strand
TTGTTAGGTGCCGTCAAGTCGGTATCCGACTCATAGCGACCCTCTGTACAACGGGAAACACTATTGTCAGTGCTTCTCTGCTGTGCATAGGGTTTTCAATGGCAGATTGATTTTTGGGAGGGGGTTGCCAGGTCCTTCTCCCAAGCCTACAGCTTCTGGTGTTCCCAGGTGGTCTCCCATCCAGGTACTAACCAGGCCCGACCCTGCTCAGCTTCTGAGATCTGACGGGATGGGATGCCACAGGGCTATGGCTGCAGGCGATACATGTTATAGGGTACCATTAATAAAGTTTAAAGTATGGAATTCTACAGATTGTTCAAGAACATAGCCTTGAATGGAATATATTAAAATATTCAGGTCACTGGAAAAAAAGGGAAGTAATATTGAAGAGAGATCCATAGACTTATTCAAGTATAACTCTAATTTTTAAAAATATACCTGATGTGAATATGCCAAGTGTTAAGTTTTAGCAAAGGTGGACATGAATAAAATGTTTACTAACTTATTTGCTTTATGCTGTATATTGTCCAGTCAAATCTGCCCCATTCCCATTTCAATAGTTTCAGAGGGCTCTAAAATCAAATGTAGATTAGAGTCACATTGGATTGGATTTAAGGTTGAGAGCATCATCCCGTAATGTTGGTGTGGTGTGTGATTTAATTGGAAGTATTCTTGTTTGTGATAAGTACTATAATAATACATTTTTTGAGGAATTTGTAAAATCCTCTGAGTTGTGCATTAGCCACCCCTCTTTCTTTACGGAAGAAAAAACTGAGGATGAGAGGTAAAAAGAATTGCCCATATTTATGCAGCCAGTAAGTGGAGAGATGGAACTCAACCCCTTGTGTGTCTGATTCAGAAGTCTACACATTAGCTGGGTGTGGTGGCACTTGCCTATAATCCTAGCGACTCTTGAGGTGGAGACCAGAGGATCTTGAGTTTGAGGTCAGAGGCAACCTGTGTAACTTGTCAAGACTCTGACTCAAAATAAAAACTAAAAAATGGGCTGAAGGTACAGCTCAGTGGTGGAGAACCCTGGGTTCAGTCCCCTAGACACACACACACACACACACACACACACACACACACGCACACACAAGTCTACACACTTTTTCCCCATGCTCCTTTCCAGTATGGTTGCATTAGCAAGAATAAAACCTACTATAGCAGAAGGTGGGGCTGGGGTTTAGCTCAGTTGGTAGAGTGCTACCAGGTCCAAGGACTTGGGTTCGATCCCCAGCACGGCAAAAACGGGAGAAGAACCTTGCCATCCACTCCTGAAGCAATTCTTAAACAATCAGCCATTGAAAACCCTATGAGGGTCATTGTGGGTCAGATCTGATTCGACGGCACCTAACAGCAACAGCATAGCAAAAGGTAGCATTACAATTTATCATAGGATGTGGAAATTTCTAGTGCCAATTCAAAGACAGTTTATGAAAGGAAAATAAATCAAAATGAATAAGAGAAAATAATGAAAGAAGTCAAGTATTTATCAATATAATAATTGAGGCGTTTTCCACATCTTTGCCATTTCCTCCCAAACAACATAGTGCTCAGATTATACTTCCAAATTCACACTCAGTTATACCTCAGTATGCGGTTGTTTTTGCAGTTGTTTTGTGATTAATAGTAAATTTCAATCTTGCAAGTAGTTATAATGCATATTTCTACATGAAATTCATGTTGTGCCTACTTATGGGCTGCTGGAGTAAGTCAGAAGTACTCAAATGAAAGCATAAAGTTCTGTTCCAGGCTAAATTGCTGATTCATGTCTTCTGTTTGGTTATTTATAAGTTGTGATGATCAGTCTGATTTATTTCTGATCTAATCCAGGTAATTTTGTTATTCACAATTTGTGGGAGGGTGTATATACTATTGGTGCAAATGTGAAGTCAGTGCTTCTCAAATATTAGGATGCAAACAACTAGTGGTTTAGGACCAATTAGTAGTTAGGAAAGCAATTAGATTGCAGCTGGCATTTAAAAAAAGAGTAAAGAGGATAGAAAATATCCAAATGTATGACATGTCATAAGGGTACATACAGGTAAGCATTCTTCCAGATACACACTGTGCATGTGCTTGAAATGCATTCCTCACAGTGGACCATGATCAAAAAGTTGAACTGTCAATGTAGTAGGTGGGTTTACTGGGTTTAATTGGAATATTTGGGTGTCTTTCAATCTAGTGAGTTCACTGGCACATCAGATCAATAATGTGCTATTCTTTGAAGGTACATAGTCATTGGCTCAGGATGCATCTAATTAAGAATTTGGTGGACATTTTACTATGGATAGAATTTCTCCCTCCTCACTTATTGCCAAATTGAAATAGTCCTTGAATAGCTGTCCTAATTGCTGGCAGTATAAAGATTTCTCTCAGAAGCTTAAATTGTTATTAATTCTTCCCATTTAACATTAGTCTGTGGAATGGGGAAAAATTGGTCAATTATTTGACATAATATGAAATAAGATCATTTGAATGGATTTCTTTTTCATTTTTATTAATTATTTTCATTACCTGGAGGTCTCCTAAAATAATAATCTAAAATATTCTTAACTGTTTTGAGTCCTTATGTGCCAGGTGCTGTGCTACTTCCTATTCTAGCTGGATTATAAGAATCACTCCAGGAAAAGGTTGAAAATATAAGCCACAGCTTCTTCCCTGTACCCCACAATTCTGGCATGGGGTCCAGGAACTCATTTTATTTATTTATTTATTTATTTATTTGTTTATTTATATTTTTAAATCACCCTAGCCAAGGGCTTGTTATGCTCAGGCAAGTTTGTGAGACAATTATATAGTCTTTTTATCCTCATAAAATTCTTTTGGAAGTAGATTTTTTATCGTCATCACCATTTAACAGGTGATGAAAACTGAACTTTACATAGATCAAGCCACCTTCCTCAAGCTACCCAGATAGTAACTATTGAAGCAGGACTCTCACCTGAGACTCCCACCACCCTCTGTGACTAGATACCGAATCAAACCACAAGCACATTTGAACAATTGGGCTAATTATGCAAATTCCCTTTCCCAGTCTACCTTGCTTAAGTGCTCAAGCCCCACTGCCCCCAGGGAGAAGACTGCTGTGTGTCCATACCACTTACTCCTTCTCTTTCCCTCATCTCTTCTTGTGAGGGATGGAGAATACCATCTGAGCCTTAAAAGATAGCAAGCTTCCTTTAAGATCCTCAAGATAGTTTTGGTGTAGGAAAGTGGCTACAGTCAAGAGGGAAGGTTGTTACTGTGAATTCCGAAGCACCATCAACTTTTGGAGGATTCTTCCTTTCTACAGGTTTCATGGCTGTGGATAGCACCTGTGTTTTGATTGCTGTTGACAGCTTGTGTCCTTCAAGGTAGGAGAAGTTTGGCTCTGTTGTTAGTAAAAGTTGGAGACAGGCATGGAGGCATGGAACACTAAGGGTAAACAATCACCTTTGTTATTACAGTTGAATTATTGCCACAAAATATGCAATGTGGGAAATGCAATACTTCAAAACTGTATAGTGCTTAGTGCATTCATAAGGTTGTGCAAACCTCACCTCTAGTTCCAAAACATTTTCATCACCTTAAAAGGAGAATGTCTAGCCATGCAGCAGTCATCCTCTCCCCTCCCCTCAGTCTCTGGCAGGCACTAATTTGCTCTTTGTCTCTCTTGATTTGTTTATCTACATATTTCATATGAATAGAGCTATATCTGTGCCCTTTCTGTCTGGCTTCTTTAATTAGCATGATGTTTCAAAGTTTCTTCCTTATTCTAGCATGTATCAGAATGACATTCCTTCTTATCTGTGGATAATATTCTGTGTGGCTATATTATAACTTGGTTATTATTCATTTATTGGTAGATATTTGGGTCATTTCTACATTTTGGGTATTTTGAATAGCACTACTATGAACATTTGCATACAAGAAATTGTTTGAATATTTGTTTTTAATTCTCCTAGGTGTATATCTAATAGTGAAATTGATGGCTCATGTGGAAATTTCACGTTTAAAGTTGTTGATGAATCACCAATCTGTTTTTCCATGGCTTCTACTCCATGTTATATTCTTACCAGCAGTGTATGAGGGATTCCAATTTCTTCACATCTTCACCCACACAATATTTTCTATTTTTCTCTCTTCCTTCTTCCCTTCCTCCCTTCCTCATTGCCCCCCTCCTTTCCTTTCCTTTTCTTTCCCTCTTTTCCTTCCTTCCTTCCTTCTTTCAAGTGAGTGAGATATGGCATCTTACTGTGTTATTGATTTGCATTTTCTTTATGGCCAATGGTGCTGAGCTGCTTTCATGTGCTTGTTGACAATTTGTATGTCCTCTTTGGCAAAATGCTGATTCAAGTCCTGAGTTTCATTTCTGAAACCTCCTGAACCTCTTATTGTACAGAGACTTCATTTTCTTGGTCTCCCCAATGGGTAGTAATGACAGTGATAATAATGGTAGCTGCCTAAAGCCAGGCATAATGGTAGCCAACTTAAATACATTAATTCATTTGATTCTGTCAAGTTTAGCTCCATTTTAAAGATAAAAAACTGAGGCACAGAGAAGGTTAAGTTGAACATTGTTCATTAAAAGTCAAGAGACCGAGACTGGGCTCATCAAAGCCTGTCTTTTCTAATTTGGAAGTCCACCTTACTAACCACTGACTCAGCAGTGTGTGGATTTGCTTGTATTACTCACATATACCAGAAAATTGTTTTTCATTATGCACCATCTTATACACTTTTAGTAATAAGTGGCTGAAAAGAATACATTTCCCATGTATTTTAAATATTACCATTTAAAAATATAACCATGAGATCACTCCTTTAATGCTTCTAAGAAAATGTAAATGCTATGGTGATATGAATCCCAGGACCACTGATTGAAAAAACTTATGAACAGGCTCTTCTTCCTTTTGCCTGAAATTGAACTTTTATTATATTACCTCCCTAGAATATTATCATAATATAACATTTTTCATGCTTGCAAGTCTTTTATTGATCACCCTGTCATACTTTATGTATCAAAAATATAAGTATAACTCAAATTTGATTTATAAATAATTCCTGGAAACTATAAGGCTCTGAGGTTTCAGCATTTCTTCTGATGGAGTTGTTATTGTATTATTAATAGTCAATTGATAAAATCAACAAAAATGCATTAATGATGCTGATAAATTATCATTAACTGTTAGCTTGTGTGTTGTGTGGCAAAGCACCTGAGAGAACTGAACTACAGGAAGAAAGATTTACTTGGGCTCCTGGTCAGAAGATTGCAGTCCACAGAGGCAGGGCAAGCATGGCAGCAGGGTATGTGTCATGGGCCTTGGCAGAGAACCTCACATGTAATGATTGGGAAGCAGAGAGAGAGGTTACCGGAACCAAAGACCCACATTAAACCTCCAAAGGCTGCCTCCCCCTGCTGTGACCTACTTCTGCAAAGGTAGGTGCCATTTCCCAAAGTTCCATAGCCTCCTGTGGCACCACCACCATCTGGGGACCAAACATCCATACATTTTAAACTCAAACCATAACATTAACCATAACAAGTAAACTTGTGCTGGACATGCACTTCTTTAATAGAAGGAATAGGAGTCTTACGGTACGTTGCTTTAGAAAAAATTCTATGCATAATTTTTCAACTTGTCCCTTTGTTTGATCCCCTGGGGCCTTTGAACTATAGTGCTACACAACATAAATTTGTCATAGGTGCAAAGAATGTCTTTCTTTTCTTTTTCTTTTTTGGTTAATTGGGAGGAGCTAATTTGAGAGGGATGGTAGGAAAGGACATCTTGCTGGTGTGCCGCCTTCAACACACAGCAGCATTCTGAAACAAGTCAACTTTAGAAAAGAGTCCATAGAGAAAGAATTGGAAAATTGATTCTCTTAAAATGATTCAGATATCCTAGTCTTTGAAAGTGCTTTGTGTATTCCCAGGGATTTGCATATCTCACTTGATAATCAGCATTCTGTACTAAATAAAGGAACAGCCAAGACTCCAGCCCCATCCCACTAATGGACTTTAGGAGAAATAGCTACTCAGTGTGTAAATAGAATAAGCTAAAGAATTTTGCAAAAGTGATCTTATTCAGCTATTGGAACAGCACTGCAAGTAGGATTAGGCATACTATAAAAACAAAAACAAAACAAAACTGCCTAGATCACAGAAATTATGGCTGAGAAATTAAGAACTCCTGTTTCCTCCTTTTTCCTTGCTTGTTTATTAGATTGTTACCACCTAGAAGCAATTAATTCAAATATTCTTCTCTGAGTTTTTATTCCTTTTGCAAAATTTTCCAATATTATTACTTTTTCATTTTTAAAAAATTGAGAAGAACAACAAAGGGCTCAATGTAAACAAATCTGCAATGAGTGGACTATGAAGAGAACTTTTTTAGTAGAAAAGACATCTGTATCTACTATTTACCTCTGACCATTGATCATTTCCTGAATAATAGCAGAACAAGGGTAGGCAAAGTTGCACTACACTTTTTAAGGAGTATAGAACTGGGGAGATTTCACTTAGACCCTTCTACAATGTAAGGTCATGACTTGGATTTACAGAGGAGAGTTAATTGTCTATGGTTGAGGGGAGGGGTCACTGCACAATAACATTTTCTTTTTTTTTTTTAAGTGAGATAATTGTAGAGCCAAATTGCTAAACTGTAGCATAGTTTCATTTCTCACATAGTCAAGAATTCAGAGTTTAGATAATATAAGACTGTATAATTTATTCATGGGTTATAAGGTAATGTTAGGTTTAGCCATCATTCTATAAATAGAGCAATAAAAGCACAGACCAACACCTTTCAGTTACCCCGCAAGTAACTTCATGGTCAGATTTATCTGGTGTACTGAGCAGAAAGCCATTTTCTATCACATAATGAAAATATTTGGAAAACCGCTAGAGCAATGAGAGTTATAGAACTCTTAAAACTGTAATTGTCTGATTCCATTATTGCAGCGGAAAGTGTTTGGAAATGTTTTAGTTTCCAAATAAATGGCATAGTATCATTTTGAGAATACTAATTGATTGACCATCCCTTTTCTTTAAGGAGTAAGTTATGATGACAGAAAGGAGAAAAAAAAAGAGGAAAATCAGGAAGATAAAGGAGACCTTTAAAGAGAGGATTTTGTTTTTCACATTGGCATTTCTTTAGGTGACATGGTCATAAATGGAAAGTGTTAAAACACCTAGAAGCTCAAAGTGTTATAGTGGAGTAACATTTGAATGTTTCCTTCCAAAAAACTCTAAAATGAACTCTAAAGAAAACTCTAAAGAAAACAAATATGCAAATATGAAAATAGAGATGGAGCCCCTACCTGGTAGAAAAACACTTTAAGGAAAACTTTTGCACTTTTTAAGGTTCATGTTTAGATATTTCTGGCACTTTCTTCATCTCTCTTCTGCTTTTTGCCTTATTTAATTCCCCTCTTTGCTGGAGGCCTTCCTACAAAACTGGCTTAAAATATTGGGAAAATAAAGCCAACTTCACTACTTTTAGCATATTCTTTTTTTATTTGTGTTAGTGGGGTACAGAATAAGTCTTTTGCTATATCCATTATGAAAGTATTAAATCACTTTTGCTTGTACATTTATTAACTTACATTTTTCTACAGATCCAAAGGTGAAAACAAAAAAGTCGGAATTTAAATTAATATGTAATGAAATTGTATGCAATCATGGGTTATATTCTCATTTTTTTCCTTTACCCTATTTTTTTCCCATGTATTCATATGGTTGCATCATATGTTTTGGGATTTTCCTCTCCTCTTTATTCCTCTACTTTACTTCCCCTCCTCTCCCCCACTCTCCAACCTCCCCTCTCCACCTGCTGATCCTCTCTGCCTTATTTCTATTTTGCTTATATTTCCTCTTCTTAGATAAGAATGCTTGTTGTTCATTGTTATGTATCTACATATGTATCAATTTTTTTTCTTAGATTAAGTTAGATTTAACTCACACATATGAGTGAGAACATATAGTATTTCCCTTTTTGGGACTGGGTTTGTTCCAACAGGACCAGGAAGAAGGTGGAACTGAGAGTCATAGATTTTGAGGAGATTTTAATATCCAATGTGTCTACATGCCCCCTTTCCACACAACAAAAATTTTATTATGGCTTACTTCAATAGTCATCAATAAGTTTGTGGGAAAGCTCAGGATAAAAACAGAGGTCTATTCAAGACCCAGGAAAACAGTTCAACACACAAGAAGAGGGGGAAAAAATGAGTTCAGCCTTAGCTTTTATTTGGGAAAAATCCACTTAGTGGAGTTACCTTGAAAGAAGGATAAATATTGGCAGAAAAATTGGTCCTTTGTGGCACCAGTTTTACAAGATAAGTGAATGCCTGTTTCTTTGAATCCAGGAACTATGAGGCAACCTGACAAATCCTAGGCACAGTGTATCAAACAGCCACAACACATTCCTTGGAGAGCTCACAAATGACATTTCTTCACATGTAGCTTGATAAGTATAATTCCCAATCTCCAACTTTTCCTGTATTGCTTTGTATCTAATCTAACTCTTTTTTCAAGAATTGTTTTATGCCTCTTAATGTATTGTTGGGAATTTGCTTTTAGGCTCTTGGGTAACAGGGTGAAAATGAATTACAATCTAGTGGAATCTTGACAATGTAACCACTACATTATGAATGCTACTGGCAGCTAGAAAAGTAAAGATGAAGAGAGTGGTGTTTGATTCTGGCAAATTGTTTCTGTTACAATTTTGTTTTTGTAGAATAAATACAGTACATGAAGTAGCTAAGGATAAGGTGCAAGTTGTTTTACTCAATGAAAAGCAGAAGTAAGTCATTCAGTTTTGGAAGACAACAGTTTGACAACAGCGTGAACATCATTTTCAGGAAGACATAGTTATTATTTGGCAAACAATTATTTGAAGCATTTAATAAATTATACTTACCAGGCAACGCTGATGAAATGCAGTCCTGTCATTCAGGAAAACCCACAGCTTTTACAGTGAAAAAATGACTGCTGTCCCATTTCTAAGATCAGAACATTTATTGACAAAATATTGATTTCAGAATTTGAAGTGACTTTTAACGTTGCTAATCCTCAGCAATGTGCACAATATCTAGAAGGATATGTGGGTGCAGTTCATTGAAAAGAAAAGAATCTTGACATGAGCACACAGTTCAATGGATATAACAAAATAGTTTGTTATTTACCCCATCAAGTCACTGTGTGGTTTTTGCAGTATGAACCTTGTATAGGCCTCCTGACAACCACTTTCTTTCAGATCTACCTCCTTCTCCTTGCTTTCTTTGACCCTGTACTTGGTCTTCTCTGGTTGTCTGCCTTTAACCCTAAGTTCTGACTCTATCCAGAAAAGCACATAGCAAAGTCATGAACCATTCACAGCTTCATATTGGAAATGCTGTATTAGATTGCAATTATTCTTTGCAGAAGGTTTAAGTCTTTCCAACTATTAAAAAGAAATAATTATAAAAGATTTAGAGAGTTTTCTTACAAATGTTGATCACCAATTATTTCTAAGTTAACACATAAGGCTGCCTCTTTACTCATTGAGCAAACATGGCAAAGTCAAAGAAAGAAAATGTGGAGAAAGAAAAATTTTATTTCACCACAGAACGTGTACACTTTTTGAGTATATATTTAGCATCATTCTTGCAAGCTTAACTGCAACTTTAAAATGTCTTTTAAAAATTGAGACATTTTACAGAGGAACTTATAAATAGTATATGAAGTAATAAAAGTTCAAAGGACTGGAGATGTATGTCAGTGGTATTGCATGCCCTAGGCTCAACTTCCAGCACCTCCAAAAAATTAATAATAAATTGTTATTGTTGGTTGTTGTTGTTAGGTGCTGTCAAGGCTGGTCCAACTCATAGTAACCCTCATAGGGTTTTCAATGGTTGATTGTTTCGGGAGTGGATTACCATGTTCTTCTCCCATTTTTGTAGTGCTAGGGATTGAATGGATGGCCTCAGCATAGAGTGGTACTGTACCAACTGAGCTAAGTCCAAACCCAATAATAAATTTAAAAATAATAATAAAAGGAGGAAGAAGAGGAAACAAATTCTTAAGGCATGGATGCTTATAATCCCAGTGACTTGGGAAGCTGAGACAGGAGGAGCACAAGTATGAAGCCAAATGCAGCCTGTGCAACTAAGTGAGATCTTGTCTCAAAATAAAAAATAAAAAGGGACTGGAAGTGCAACTCAGTGGTTGTGCACTTGCCTAGCATGCATGAGGCCTTGGGTTCAACCTGCCACCCATTTTGCCATTAAAAAAAAAAAAGAAAGAAAGAAAGAATTAACTGTAGCAAGTCATGGTGGTACACACTTGAAGTCCCAGAGGCAGAGGCAGGTTTGCAATTTCCAGACTAGCTACATAGCATATTGAATTCCAGCCTGAGCTACTTAACAAGACCTTCCTCAAAAAGCCAAGGGCTGGATATGGACTTCTGTGGTAGACTATTTGCCTAGTGTGCTCAGCCTCCAGGTTCAATCTCCAGCACTGTAAAAATAAATAAAAAATAAATAAAGTAATACAAATTCAGGATGAAATGGGGTGTGTTGGCTCATGCTGTAATCCCAGTGCGCAGGAGGCTGAGGCAGGAGGATCAATGCAAATTTGAGGTCAGCCTGGTCTACATAATGAGTTTCAGGCCAGCCTGGGCTAACACAGAGACTCTGTCAAAAAAAAAAAAAAAAAAGTCAAGATGAATATGGAGCTAAAAATACTGTTATTTGAGTTAAATTTTGGTAAAAATCTGTCCGAAAGGTATGACTGATTAACTCAAAGATCTCACATCTGTTCCTGTATATTACTCTTCTAGTAATAATAATGATACCTAATGTAATTGATGGAGAAGGACCTGGCAACCCCCTCCCAAAAATGAATCTGCCATTGAAAACCCTATGAACAGCAGAGAAGCGCTGACAATAGTGTTTCCCCTGTTGTACAGAGGGTCGCTATGAGTCGGATACCGACTCGATGACACCCAACAACAACAACAACAACAATGTAATTGATAAGTAACTATATGCCAGATACAGCTTATAGATGTCATTTTTAAATGGTGAATTAAGTAGCCATTATCCTAAAATACTAGATCTGGAAGTGGCCTGTGTTCTTCTGCTAGTCTCTGAGATTAGCACTTGATGATATAGCCCAAGAGAGGAGAGGTCATCTCATGAGACTTCTACACTTATCATTCTTGTTAACAATGTCTTTAAAAACTGAAGTCACACAAAGAAACCCTATGTTTGTTCTCCATCTCTCACATGCATCTTTCAAATTCTTGAATGTGTTCTTATTCCAGAAATGAAATAAATTTTTATGTGACTATTGTAATCAGGTAAGCATCTGTAAATCAATAATTAACAGGCTTGTAATTCAATAATTCTATGGCCTAAAGAGGAATGTGGTAGGATCCACCCTGGAATGCATGTTTATGCTAGTTTTAGTAGATCAATGGATCTGTGGTCCTGGGTTTCATCTCCTTTTCCCTGAGCAGTGACTAAGACCCATATCTCTTCAATTTAGACTGAGCATGCAGGTCTGGTATCTATGACTTGCTAGTTGGTGGCCTTGAAATGACCATATTTGCTGTGTTTTCCTGGATGGCTAGCATTTTCAGGAGACTGCTATACTGAAAAAATCTGTCTCAAGCCTGGAGCAGTGGCAAACGCCTGTAATCCCAGTGACTCGAGAGGGCGAGGCAGGAGGATCGCAAGTTCCAGGCCAGAGGCAGTCTGCGTAAATTAGAGAGACGTGTATCGAAAAGTAAAATAATGGGCTGAGGGTGTAGTTCAGTAGTACAGCACTTGCAAATCATGTAAGCCCGAGGCCCTGGATTCAAACCCCAGTACTGCAAAAGAAAAAAAAAATCTGTCTCTACTTTTACAGGGTAGAATGCCAAATCCAAGTCTTTCCTCTGTGAGCTCCATATCATATTTATCATTTCATTCATTGCCTTAAAGGATTACACAGAAGAAAAATCCTTGCAGACTATTTCATACCATATCTAGGCTTTTTCCCAAGGCCAGTCTTACAGGACTCCAGGCTTGCTCTGGGGAGAATTTTCTGTTTCAGCAATGGAAGCCATTGTGGCCCACTTTCTATTTTAGTAGCATGCTTCATACTCTGTATGTTAACCATGATCTGTATAGTTTGTTCAGTCGATTTTAGCAACCACTCACCTGAGTTTGTTTGTGTCTAAGTTCAACTACTTAAGCTTATTTATTGTTTGAATGGTTGAACTTGAATTTTCTGCATTTAATAGTCCAATACCATGCAAGTCAGTTTATGTAGTTAAAATTGCTCTGGCCATTCTTTCTCAATTAATAAAGATTAATCAGACTTGGCTTGCCTGTACTTTAATTCTCCTTTATATAAAACAAAAGTGAAGCGGTTTATCTTTGGGTCTTAGATGTTGCCTTCTGGGCTCTGGCTCAGTTTTACCTCTTTTGAGCAAACTTTCCTTTGGGTTCCTATTGACCTCTAGCTTATTCAGTTCTCTCCCTTCAAAAACCAACTTTCAGGAGAATTTACACAAGTGTAAATTATTAATAATGGTTAGCATTACCACATTACATCTCTCTTCACACACTATTCCTTCCATTGCCTGCCATAAGCATGACTTTTAGTAATAAAAACTAAATTATAAATATCAGATAACTAAGGGAAGAGCTTTTAGGAGCTGGGGGTGGGTACTATCCCTGGTACCCAGAAATCATATGGTATAACTTCTTCTTTTAACTCCTAATCATAATACTAATGAAGTAAAATAGATTCCTGCTAAGTAGATACAAATATTCACAAATATAAATGGGAAAAAGTCCAGCTATAAATGCTTCCAGAGTACTATAGGGACTAAGGGTTATTTTGCTTCCTATTTTGAGTGCTTTATAGGTCACTGAAAACCTCTCCTATCAATTTACTGAGTAACCTTCCTGTAATAAGATCTCACCTTGTCTCAATTTTTCCTTCTATAAAATGAAAATACTACTACCTGCTCCTATTTATAGGGTAATCAAGGAAAAAATAAACCCTCTGAGTAAAAGTACACTATAGCTATGTCTCCTTTCTATGGGAAATTTGCAATTCTTATGTGAAAAAACATTGAGTTTTGCTCTTTAGCACTAGCTTTTTGTACCTGTGCACTAGGCAGGCTTGATGTCTTATAGTTTATTTATGGAGAACTGTAGGCTCTCTGACCACTTAGCTGTGGGGACACTTGCTCTTGAAATTGATGACTCAGCTTTTGATAACTTCATAGACTGTACCTTGTGCCATGTGTCTTCAGGTGCAGTTATTGAACCGCCAATGAATATGAAATGAAGCCCCCAGTTGTCAAGTGTATAACTTAGTTGAAGTCTTCATTGGAGGGGCAGTACAGTATCAATGGTGACAGGTTCTGGAGCCTGACAGCTGAGATATACATCCCAGGTACTCCATTTGCTGTGTGGCCCTAGGATAGTCACCCAACTACTCTATGCCCCAGTTTCATATGCTATGAATGGAGAATGCATGTGCCTACCTTACAGAATTTCCATGAGGATTAAATGAATTATTGTTGTTAGGTGCCACTGAATTAGTGTCTGACTCATAGCAACCCTACCTACAACAGGCAAAACACTACTGATAGTGCTTCTCTGCTATTTATAGGTTGTTCAATGGTTGATTGTTTTGGGGGAATGGGTTTCCTGGTCCTTCTCCCAAACCTACAGCACCTGCTGTTCCTAGGCAGTCTCCCATCCAAGTACTAACCAGGCCTGACCCTGCTAAGCTTCTGAGATCTGATGGGATTGACTCCACAGTGGTGTGGCTGCAAGCTCAAATGAATTAGCATGGATAAAACCCTTACAGTATAGTGAGCATAAATGAAAAATTTCTTAAATCATAGTTAATTGTTATTCTCTCAATTATTATGAGAAAAAGAGGACATTTTAAAGATGAACCAGATTCCCAAGAAAGTATAGTAATAAAGCCAGATTATTTTGAAAAAAGAAACATAACTATATCAACATTTATTGATACCTGCAATAAAACATAAGTCCTGCTTTTTGAAGTCAGCAAAAAAGAAAGAAAAATTATATTAGAGACATTAACTCTATAGTTCTGAATGTAATAAAATGAACATAAAATGTTTAAAACTTGTTGATAATTTTCATATTACTCTCATCTTTTATCTGAATGAGATAATATTCAATTTTACGTACCTATTACTGTGCCACATAGACTACAAATGCCTAGTAAATCCATAGATGTTCATAGCCACTCGTGCAGAAATGAAATATTTAACTACAAAAAATCTCATATTTGGGAAGCTATTTGCTGACATCTCTTCCTCTGATATTTGGAGAGCATGCAAAGTGATTTATGCACAGAAACTTGAAGGGAATGCTCCCATAGTGACTTTCAGAATATTTTGAGAACATTGCTAATACATATTTTAGAAGTGCTTTCTACTGTGAGCTTTTTCAAATGTTTTGTGTGTTTTTTTTTATCATGTAAAACACATTGGGCAAACTAATCCTCTAAAAGAATTCCTTAGTTCATTTCTTCAAAACAATAAGAGAATATGGGTGTCCATTTTTTATAATAGAACAGACAAAGTGTGAGGTGTATTAATTATGGTTATTTAACTTTTGTTAAAGGAAAGATTAATTATAATGTGTTTTGGTAGGATAGCCCTTCATTGCTTTTAACTAACACTAAACATTTGCGTAGTAGAAATTTTTTGACTTAGTGAGAGCAGTTATTATAGAAAGATAAGCATTTGTTTTGTATTTTAAACTAAATGGAAGTGTCCCTTTCTGTAAGAAAACCTAAAAATATGAAAGTTTAAATTTTCAAGAGATTAACCAGAGGGTGACAGCTTGTGTGTCAAGTGATTTTTCACTTTCAAAAGGGTTTCTTTAAATAGTAGCTTCTCTATTATACGTCAACATTAGTTGCAGACCCATCTTCTTAATAAGGTTTAATGGACAAAGAAATCCAAACCTGAAGTGTAAGGTACTACTGCTAATTAAAGTTCAATCATGTCTGAAATTATGATGTAGATCAATGAGAAATTTTGACTTGCAAACGCTTATGTTATGTACCATATGAATGGACTAAAATAAAGAAAATTTATTCATTGTCCTAAAAGTCTTATTTAAGGGATAGAATACGCTGAAGAATTTAGAGTTAATGCAGAGAAAGTGATGTGTTGATGTTTGTTCCTCCAGTCACGATTAATGTGACAGTGTTAGAAACTTGTATGAACTTTAATAGCAAGAGATGTGTATTTTTATATGTTGAATAGATGTGTATATTTTGCTTGTTGAAAAAAACTGATGTCAAATTTTTGGTGAAATGATTAACAAATGGCCATTCTGACGTTACCTGGTGAAACAAATTTTTCATCTGTCTAATAAAGATATCAGATTTAAAAATCTATTCAGGGAAGCATCACATAAAAGCAACTCTCTAATTAGTAGAATTAGCTAGGTTAGCTCATGTAGACAATCAAATATCTAAAAGTTAGAATTAGTTTTATAAAAGCTGTGGGAACTAGAACCCAACAACATGAAGAGAATTAACATTTTAATTATAGCTGAACTAAACTATATAGCTGAAGGTTAAAACAGTGAAATTTTGCTTTTTCAAATGGTAAGTCACTATATTCATGATTTTGTGAAATTTCCAACTTTTCTTGAGCTTAATTTCAGGGTTCACATAGAATTCCTCTAACACTGACAAAACCATTTAGCTCTTACAGAAACTCCAATTGGCATGCCTAAACAAAGGAAATGCAACTAAATCCCTGAGAAAAGATACCAGGAACCAGCATTATTTTATAATTTGTCTTCAGTTTTGGTAATATCATATATTACTGATTCTGTCACATACATTTTCAATAGTTTTAGAGGGGAAAACAAAATCAGATGCAGATTATGAGAGTCACATGCGGATTGGATTCTGGCCCAGTTCTCTTCACCTGGAATCCCATCCCTAAGGGATTCTAATCCACATTTTAAAAAGTAAGGATGAGAATAAAGAGTATACCTTGATGGTAATCTATTCTCTTTTCAGATACGTAAGCATATAGTCAGAACATATGCGCTTAAAATATGATTATCAGATTGTTTCTATGCCTAAGAAAATTATGAGCAATTTAGTTTGGATGCTAAAAATAAAAATTCTGGGCAGAATGTTAACCATAATAATTTTGTTATCATATTCTCTCAGAGATACTATATTATCCACATCAGGCCTAAAGGTTATTAGTTATTATAAGCTCAATCTCATTTACTAAGAATGGTAAATTATTAGGGAAATAGTAAGTAGGAAATAGTAAGTAAAAATATGAAATTGAATTTCAGTCTTTTCCCATAATTGATACTTAGCAATATTTTCAGGTATTTTTCAAAACCTTAGATTTTGGTGTGTTTCTCTACCTATTCTTTTTAGAATTCCATTTCATTAATAATCATTGGATCATATTCAAACTGTGTCCATAAAGTAAACTATTGTTTAAAAATACAATAGGTAAAAAGGCAAAATTACTGATGTGGTAATCATTATATGTTCCAATGTACATCATTGAAACATGACTAAAAATGAGAAAAAAAAATTAGAAGGCTTAAAACAGTAAAATGGTTTGACCATTTGCTTCTCTTTAGGAGTAAGGCCAGTATTTGAGGCAGGGCTATGGGCATCCCAGCTAAAGAGCTCTTTCAAAATGGAACTAACTATTATATGATATGACTTCTATGTGTACATTAGGGGCTGGGATTTAGCTCAGTTGGTAGAGTGCTGCTCTATAGTCTCTGAGGTCCCAAGTTCGATTCCCAGCACCACAAAATGGGAGCAGGATATAGCAATCCACTTCCGAGGCAATCCTGAAGTAATCAGCCACTGAAAACCCTATAAGGGTCTCTATGAGTTAGACATGAGTTGATGGCACCTAACAACAACAACAACAACAATGTGTACATTGCTTGCAGCTGTACCACTGTGGCGTCCTGTCCCGTTAGATCTCGCAAGCTAAGCAGGGTCAAGCCTGGTTAGTACTTGGATGGGAGACCACCTGGGAACACCAGGTTCTGTAGGCTTGGGAGCAGGACCTAGCAACCCACTCCCCAAAATAATCAGCCATTGGAAGCCCTATGAATAGCAGAGAAGCATTGACAATAGTGTTTTGTCTTTGCACACAGGGTCACTATGAGTCAGGCACCGAGTCCACAGCACCTAAAAATAACAACAACAATGTGTACATTAGATTTGTTATAGATTTTATTCTTAACCATTTATTTTCTACATCTCTTCAATATCATATATTCCCATGATTGCTATGAGACTTGTCATGACTATCAGAGGACTCTATGTCCATATTATAATGTTATCCTGAATTGGCCACGTACACCTATCTTGATTTTAAGCAGTGTTTCCTTTTTTTGTTTGAATGACCACCTCCTGGTCTATGTGCAGATTCCTCATGAGTACAATTAGGTGCTCTGGTGTTTCCATTGAAACCTATATGATATTGAAAAAGTAAAGATTGTGATTTCCAGAATTTAGTCATAGAAAACATTGCCACTTCCAATTTTTTGCTCGTTCTTGGTTTATATGTAGTGGGAACAGTCAGCTGCCATGTAATGAGGAAATTTAAGCAGCCCTTTGTGAAAAAGGATGGAGGCCTCCTGACAGTAGTCAATGCTTGCTTCCCAGCCATGGGGGTGAGTTATCTTGGAAGTTCAGTTTCAAGTCCAGTTCAACGTTTGGCTACAATCTCATGACAGACCCTGAGCTGGAACTATCTGCTGTGTTGCTTCTAACCTATATAATTCTGTTGCACAGAAACTGCGAGGTAAATGGTTAATTTTTTTAAATCACTAAGATGTAACATAATTTGTTACATGGGAGTAAATAAGGAATGAAAAGATGCCTCAGGAGATTTCTACTGCTGGGTATATAGTTGTACTTTCCAGCAAACTAAGGCTTTAGTCAGGGACAAGCCTAATATAATACAGAGGCATATGTTTACAGGCATTGGAGAATTGGTAAGGCAAAACTGGCCAAGATTCTGGGGCTAGGGGCAAGGGAGTTAACTCTGTTTGGCCAATCTTTCCATTTACAATTTACTAACTCTGGACATGGAAAAAATGTCTAAGAACCTGGACAGCTCTAGACAGAGGAGACAAAATACTCAGGAAGGTTTTGAATGGTGGTCTCGTTAGAAGATCCTACTGAACAGGGAAGACAGAAAACTAAGCTTAACATATAATCAATTTTCTGTCAAGACAGCAAATTCGGAAGTTGTCTGAGTCAGGAAGCTGATTAAACAGAAATCTACAAAGCAGATAGAAGTAATTGGCAATGTAAAAGAGACAAAGATTAGAAGAGGGGCCCTGGTAGACTACCAGGTTCTCATTTGGAATTCCTGGAGGACAGGGCCCTAAAAGCTGAATGAAGCAAACCAGAGGTAGAGAGATACCCAAACTTGAACACAGCCTCAACACAGTTCAGTGCCGAAATAACATAAGGTGATGAGGCGTTTGTTATATTTTCTTAACCAAGGAAGACACAATTATCAGAATCTGATGCCATTTTTTAATGCAAGTCTTTTGTATTCAATTAAAAAATGCTATACATATTGATAGATACAAAACAAAAAGGACACAATGAAAACAGACTCCAGGTAATTCAGATGTTTGAGTTAGACAAGAGAGAGGCAAAGACAGAGAGCTCTAGGAGGAGACTTAGCATAAGAATTCTGAAAGGATTGCTTTTCTTCTTTCTGGAAAATTATTTCTGATGCCATCCTGCATAAAGTGCATCTTCCCCTCCTGTCAAATTATCACATCCCTTAGTTTGACTTTCTTCAGAGTACTAACCACCTTGAAAAATCCTCACATTGATAGGTTTGTTTATTTGATTTTTGTTTTCATCCAAAATTAATATGTAAATCCTATGAAATTATGAAATCTGTCTTAGTCACATATGAATCAGGAACACATGGAAGTAACACAAAAACAGTAACAATGACAACAGCAATGATTTCCTATTCTAGCAGTAAAATGCCAGCACTACCTTCTAATTCATTGATTCTCTCTTTAACAGGGTTTACCCTAAACTTAAAATATTACTTCAATGTTTATAATTTGGGGGAGTGTGCTGAGGACTGAACCCAGAGATTTGCACATGCTAAAGGAACATTCTACAACTAAACTACATTCCCAGCCAGATCTTTTAAAATAGTATTATTGTAATTTTATTCATTGGATACAAAATTATTGCTTTAACTCCATCTGTTCTTGATTTATGGTACATGTGCCTGTGAAAGCTAGGTAAACAATTCTGCTTCTGTGTTATTTTTATTGTATTTGAGAGACAAAGGAAAAATCAAGTAAACAAACATGTAAATGTATTCCAAATGGTAAATTAGTCCTCTGGATAAAATCTAACTGGCTAGTGTGACAATTTGCCTAGAGGAGAGGATGCACTTTATGAAGGATGAAAACAAGTTTTACAAAGCAGAACTTAAAAAAAAAAAAAAATCAGGATGGTGCCACCTAGTGGTTGATGCCTGTAATCCCAGCGATTTGGAAGGCCTAAGCAGGATAGCCTGCTGCCCTAGCAATGTGGTATCTGATCCTGTCAGATCTTTGAAGCTAAGCAGGATTGGCCTGGTTAGTATTTGGATGGGAGACTGCCTGGGAACACCAGGTGCTGTAGGCTTGGAAGATGGACCTGGCAACCCCCTCCCTAAAAAAATCAATCTGCCATTGAAAACCCTGTGAACAGCAGAGAAAGCACTGACAATAGTGTTTCTTTCCCCTATTGTATATAGGATTGCTTAAGGGCACCTAACAACAACATGAAGCAGGAAAATTGCGAGTTCGAGGCCAGAGGCAGCCTGCATAGTTTAACAAGAACTTGTCTCAAAATTTTAAAAAATTTAAAAATGAGCTGGGGGTACAGCCTAGTGGGAAAGCATTTGCAAAGTATGTGCAAGGCCTTAGTTTCAACCTTCAAGTGCTGAAGAAAAGAAAAATCTTCTCAGAGCCTTAGGACAGGTCCTTGCTTAGAAGTCTCTCCTGCTTGCCTCCCTCTTCAGACCTGGTTTGCTGCTGTTAGAAAGGTCAGCTTATCTACCTCCAGTAGAACTCCTCCAATAGGACTACCTCCAATAGGACTTCAGCAGTCTGTCTTCTACATAATCCATGCCACCCATTCTTCTCAAAGCCATGAAAATGGAAATAAACCAACCAGTTTCATGGGGGAGCTGGGGTTTAGCTCAGTTGGTAGAATGCCCCTCTGTGCTCTCTGAGGCCCTGAGTTTGATCCCCAGCACCACAAAAACAGGAGTGAGGCCTGGTAGCCCACTCGTGAATCAATCCCAAAATAATCAGCAATTAAAAATCCTATGAATAGTAGAAAAGCACTGGCATAATACATGGCACAGTGTTGGGAAGTGTTTTGTTCTGTAGTACATAGGGTCACTATGCCTCAGACCTGACTTGATACCACCTAACAACAAGAAGTTTTGTAGGAAGAAATAATCAGCAGAAAGTCTGCCCCTAAGACTGGCCACTGTTTGTTTTTGTTTTTGTTGTTGTTGTTGTTAGGTACCTGGTCTTTCTCCCTGTTGGGGATTGAACCCAGGGCCTCAGAGCATACAGATCAACTATGTACTAACTGAGTGAAACCCCAGCCACTTTGCCACTGTTTATGCAGAGAAATTTATTAACCAACAGTGGGGATGTATCCACGGCGAAATAGGAAACAAAGCATAATCAGAAGTCCCACACAAGAACTTTCACATACCTAGTCAAAAATAAAAGATGAATCCAAGTGTAAATACTAAGTCAATGTTTTTCAGAGTGTTTTGTAATGTTACTCAACACTGAATGGTTCTGGGATTCAAATCTAAGAATGTATATTTTTCACATTTATCCCAAATGAATCTCATGCAAGTGTAGGTTCAATAACCATTATCAATTAGTAAATCTTCTTATCTCAGGGCATCTGTTTTTCAAGTTCCATTTCTAAGAACTAGACTTTATGTGGGCTAGTAACAAAGTTTAACTGAGTAATAAAATGATCAACACAAAAACTTCAGAAGTTTAAATAGAGATGAATTATAAAGTAGTGGGCCATTCAGCTTTCTTTCTTGTGCTTTAAAATGCAATGAATTAGACAAGAAGGCCACCAAAAATGAGGATAAAGAGATTATTTATATAGTACTGCCTTCTGTTGAATGCAGGCCATGTTAATTTTTGAGCGGGCTGTGTTCATAACATGTTCATATTTCACTTTGAGATGATAGATGAAAAGGTGTCAAAAGTACCCACTGGTAAATTCTCAAAGAAGTCATTAGGCATGGGAAAGACAGGGTTTTGTGTCTTTTCCTTTTGTGGTGAGAATTTTTGTAACATTTGTCTTCATGTAATTTACTGAGAAATTACTATATGCTAGGTATGAGGTAAACTCCAATGAATAGAGCCAGATTTGTCACTGCTCTCCAAGTTTTACATTCTAATGGAAGGACAATCATTAATAAAAGCATAAAAAATACACAGTCATAATTTGACTTCATCTACGTGATTTTTCTAATATTTTTATGCACTCCATCTGGAAAAAATGAGTCCAAACAATCAAAACCTTTCATTACAACACCAAATGAATATAAAGATTGTCAGCTCCATATTTTGTTTTGACTTATTTAATATTTATCTCCTAAAATTGTCATGTTTCTCACTCTGCCACATAATTTATCTGTAAGAACATCTGTTGAGTGTATGTGTAATGTCTATGAAAAGATTAATGTGAGAAAAGGCTTTGGAAATAGCTAAAAACAGCAATGAGCCTGAAGGGCATGGTCACTCTGTGATTTGGTTGGAAATGGTCACATGTGTTCTTCAAGTGTCTCACAGGTTGAGTGCATTGTCTTGTAGGAGATGAGAGTAGTGGCTTTATTTCCATCCCAGGTATTTCCAAGATTCTGTTACCTTTTGCAAATGGGAAGTCTTCTCAGTCAATTTAAGCAAGGTCTTCTGCAAATAATTTTCATGTGTAACAAGGCCATTGTTTGTGTCATAGAAACTGAGAAATGTTGGTAAGGGAATGTACATAGTCTTCCAGGAACTTCATCTACAAGTCTATGGAATTTTAGCTTTCACAGACTTGTTAACTAATTTCCACAAATGCCATGATTCATATTTTAATTTTTATTCGTTTATTTTATTTACATTTTTGCTACTGGGGGGGTCTATCCCAGGGCTTTTGTGCATGCTTTGCAACTGCTCTGCCACTGAACTGCACTCCCAGCCAATTTTTTACTTTTTATTTTGAGATAGAGTCTCACTAAAATGTACAAGCTGCCTCTGGCCTCAAACCTGCGATCCGTCTGCCTCAGCTTCCCGAGTCACTGATACTAAACGTGTGAGCCATTGTGGCTGGGTTTTTTATGATTCATATTTTTAAAGATCACATCCATTTGCTTGTCTGATGTAAAAATTAGAGGACTTATTTGGACTTGTTTACTGCTTAATTTCTTTCCCTAATAACAAACACTCCAACCTGGGGAAACAGATGTATGGCATATTCTCAAACCTAGGTACCTTTTCAAAATTTCAGAGGGCTAAAAAATCAGCTGCAGATTAGAATTGCATGTGGATTAGATTTGTGGTGAAGAGTTGGTCTGGAGAAGAATTATAGAACTGCTGTACACATTGTGACTTATAGCCATACCATTCTGGCATCTGATCCTGTCTGATCTTGGAAGCTAAGCAGGTTTGGGTCTGGTTAGTCCTTGGATGGGAGACCACCTGGAAATACAGGTGCTGTAAGCTTGGGAGAAGGACCCATCAGCCCACTCCAGAAGCAATCAGGCTTCAAAAACCCTTTGAATAGCAGAACCACTGACTTATTGCCAGGCATGGCACAGTGTTGGGTAGTGTTTACTTCTGTTGTACATAAGGTCTATAAGTTGTACCCAACTTGACTGCATCTAACAACTGTTGTTGTTGTTGTTGTTGTTGTTAGGTGCCGTTGAGTCGTGTCCGACTCATAGCAACCCTCATAGGGTTTTCAATGGCAAATTGTTTTGGGATTGCCTTGGGAGTGGGTTGCCATGTCCTTATCCCATTTTTGTGGCGCTGGGAATCGAACTCGGGACCTTAGAGACTGCAGAGCAGCACTCTACCATCTGAGCTAAATCCAGCCCCGCAACAACAGTACATATTCATAAACACAATATAATGCAATAATGCAGGATTAGATTTGGTGCAGATTCCATTCAAGATGATACATTACTGTGAGTGACTAAGAATCAATAAGCTTGCTATGGTGAGGATCTGTTTCTAAATCAATTGCCTTGAGACTATCCTGACCCTATTTCACAACCACCCACAGGGTTCACCATAAGGCAGGCTTCTTCACTTAACCCCCTCTGCACACATAGCCCCCATGCTAAGTTATGGATATTCAGGAAAAGCTTTAGGAGAGTGTCTGGTATTCCTGTCAGCTGACACAAAAGCATTTGACACATCCTGTCAGATGGCATTGACTCAGGTGTTCTAGGCTGCCTTAAATAATGTGATGTGAAAGACACAGTAAAAACTGGGGATGGGGAGGTGGGGAGAAGTAGAGTTTTACAAATCCACAATTAAAAAAGAATTTGAGCCTGTCATAACACCTTTCAAACTTTCTCATATCCTACTTCCTAAGTTACGATCCCAGGGGAATACCAGCAAGAGAGAAATGTTCTGCTGTCCCCTGTTTGTAGTGGGGTGCAGGGAATCAGGGCCTGGCAATTTGTATCTCTCCCTCTATGTACAGCATGGCATTTGGATAATTTATTTCTTCATGCATATTTCATTATTATTAATCATCATAAATAAGTAAGTCGCATCTTTTAATGACAGAGGGGTTGAAGAAATAGACTGTGTCAGTGTGTGACAGTCCTGCACAGTCATCATTAGGGGGATTTATTATTTTTGAAAAAAAGCAAGTTAAAAGACTCAGCTCAGTAGTCAAAAGTGCAATTTGAGTTTTATTGTGCAAAAACCTAAAGTGGAAACAGTTCTTCTGAAACTGTTTAACATACATGTAATTCAAACAGCCTTCTTTACAAGGCCTTCAGTGCATTCATGCTAGTACAACAAAGTTCTCTACCCAAGTTATTCCTTTCAAGCTTCATAGTTTAAGCACAACATGAATACCTTGGCCATAGGAATTCACTGAAGCAGCAAACACGGAGCTCAGTATCTCTCCTTCAAATAACAGGATTCTGGGGAAGCCTCCTATTGCTCCCTTCAGAGGCAATTAATGGTTTTGAATACACCTGGAGATTATTAATTCTGGGAGAGACTGCAAAGCTGCGGGTCACATTTCACTTTGGTCTAGTAAGAAACCAAATAAAAGAGGGATTTTAAAATGTAGGCAATTTTTATTTTAATATTTTTGCCTGCAAACTGTTCCTGCTTCCTCTGGCAAAGAAATAAAAATTTCCAGTCTAGGGAGCTTCAATGTATCACATGAATATTACATTTTTACCTCAATTTAACTGTTTCAAACAGGAAGGGGGAAAAACTGCTTAAAGAAGAGCCCATGCCAGGCAGGGTGGTTTGGTTCTCTGGGGCTTACCTGGAGAGCTGGCCACTGTGGAAAGAGGGTCAACACACATCAAGGAATGGACTCTTTTAAAGGCTGCTGTGTGATCACTGACTCATAATCCCACAAACTCAGCATGGTCTCAGGCACTTTTGATTTCGGTTTGGGTAATAATTGAAGAATGGACAGAATATATCATGAGTTTTGTAAGGTGACTTGAAATTCTTTTAAAAAATAGCTCTCTCACTTAAAATTTAAATGCGTATTTCTTAGTGCACTGTATAATAGGGTTTACTCTAAATCAATGCTCTTAACCCTGGTGAACATTAGCATCCCTTAGGGAACTTTTAAAACAGTAGGAATGCCTGGTCCCACCCAGTATTGGATTTTAATTGATCCGAGGTGAGACTCAAAAAAATTTTTATAAGCTTTCTTGGTGATCCTAATGTGCCACCAGAGTTGAAAACAACTGTTCTAAATACCTAGAATAAGTATGGAAAATATCTTGATTAGTTTTCTAAGTATGTTTCGTGTTTTAGTTAAGGAGACTGAGTTGAGGAAGGGTGTTCATCTATCTCAACATCTATCTCAAAGCTGACTTTGGAAAGTTTTGAGAGAATGATTTTCGTGTGTGTGTGTGAACATTTTAGTATCCAAATAACAGAAAATTCCAATATATTGTTATATTGTGAATATTGTTTAAAATGTTTTAAACACCATGCATAACCTAACAGTCTTTTACTTAACACCACCAGTAAAAGATATATTTGTATTTGCCAATTTTAAGATTCAGGCAAGGCAGATTAAAAGTGCTGATAGATGTTATTTCTTAGTGCTATAAAATATAGTCAAAAATACTGGAATATAGTCAAAAAGTGGATATAGATAAGTGTGTGTGTATGTGTGTGTGTGTGTGTGTGTTTCCCCCCCCTCGTGTGCTTTTTTCTTTTAGGATATGTTTTCTTTTTCCTTGTCTTTTCAAAACACAAACACAGATATGTTTATACTCACACACGCATGCACACACAAATAGGCATACACAAACAATCCTGGTGTCTTCATTGCACCTTTTAAGAAAGATCACTATTACTGGGAATATATTATCCTGCACTGCTTTTAGTATACCTGAAAACTTTCTTCTTCTTCCTCTTCTTCCTCTTCTTCTTCTTCTTCTTCTTCTTCTTCTTCTTCTACTTCTTCTTCTTCTTCTTCTTCTTTTTTGACTCTTTCCCTTTTTGCTTCCTTCCTTCACAAAGCCAAATATTTATAGAGCATGAAGAGATGAATCAAGAGATGGAAAGAAAATTTCCACCAAGTGACAGAGTGGATGGATACTGACACATTTTAAAGTCAGTGCAACACACAGTGTTGATATACTCACCAAGAATGTTGTAAGGAATTGAGGTAAATACGAAAGCAAAGACATATGTATTCACTTAAGTAACTGCACTGATTATAATGAACAAAGATACTTTTTTGCCTAAATTATTTTTGTAATTTAATGTTTTTCTGGGCAAATTAAATGACCAGAAGTACTGTTGACAGCCAAAGCAAGATGAAGGGTGAGATAATGTATGGTTCATATTGGAGGAGAAGAAGGAACTTTTCAGACTTCACAGAAGAAAAGTCCCTTGGAAATCCTTAAGTCCATTTGCCTCCATTTTATAACTCTATGAGAACTATGTTTTTCTTTTGTCATTTTCTTGCTCAAATTAAGAGCAAAAGCAAGTGGCTTCTCTAACAGACAAAAATAGAATTTAAAAATTAGAGAAATGTTTACAATTACTGGTAAGTCTAAATTGAAGGAAATCCAAATGGCTATGTCACAAAGTTTCATACCTCTGATGGATTTTATACTAAATATGGAAAAAGTGGATATAGATATCTGAGGATGTTAGTATCAACAAAATTAGAAGTATTTGAAAATCTCTTACAACCCATGAAGTATGAATGTGTTGCCATATAATTATCTAGAGCTCTACACCTTGAAGGAAAGTACAGTGATTAGGCCTTATTATAATATGAACCTGTTACAACACATTGGATCTCAAAATGAGCTTATGGTAATAAATACTTTTATCAAAAATATATACTAAAAGTAAATATTTGATTTAAATCTAAAATGGTAAAATACCCTTAATCACAAATATTTAAAATATATTTTATATTCTAATAAATGCCAAAACAAAAACAAAATATGCCTGATATGTGCAGTTCTTCCCCCTTTTGTTAATACTAAATGCTCAAGTATTCACTCTCTCATTGAACATTTTAGTATCCAAATAACAGAAAATTCCAATATATTGTTATATTGTGAATATTGTTTAAAATGTTTTAAACACCATGCATAACCTAACAGTCTTTTACTTAACACCACCAGTAAAAGATATATTTGTATTTGCCAATTTTAAGATTCAGGCAAGGCAGATTAAAAGTGCTGATAGATGTTATTTCTTAGTGCTATAGAATATAGTCAAAAATACTTAAAAGATGATACATAGATGAAATGGTCTTCAGCTTGGAGGGTTAAAGATGTGAAAATGAGGTGTAAAGTTTCCCTAGTCTCTGAGGTATAAATACTAAACTACTACTCTAGGGCTAGGATTTGGCTCAGTTGGTAGAGTGCTGTGCTATAGTCTCTGAGGTCCTGAGTTCAATTCCCAGCACGGCAAAAATGGGAGAAGGGCCTGGCAATCCACTCCCAAGGCAATCCTGAAACAGTCAGCCATTGAAAACCCTATGAGGTTCACTATGAGTCGGATACCGACTCAACGGCACCTAACAACAACAACAATTCTAGGGTATTTTGGACTTAATTGATGTTCAACCCTGACCTTAGAATGAAGAGAGCCAAGGGCTGTTCTGAATGTAGACAGAATCCTCTTTACATCTTTGGGGTTAAGATAGAAAGGGGGCCAGCATTCTTGATTTCTTTTGGTTTGGCATGGCACTTTGTGCTCATTTGGAATACCTATTCTACACAACCCAAGGGAAGGCTGGAATAAGTTTGACTTTTGAAGTTGAGTGTAGTGGTGCTTTCCTGTAATCCCAGCAACATGGGAAGGTAAGCAGGAGGATTGTGAGTTTGAGGCCCAAGGCAGCCCGTGTAATTTAGTGAGACCCTAACTCAATAAAAAATTGGCTAGGAGCGCAGCTCAGTGGTAGAGCACTTGCAAAGTATATCCAAGGATCTGAGTACAATGCCCCAGTACCACGGGGAAAAAAGGACATTGGATTTTTGGAGGAATCACAAGAGAGTCATCAAGAGACTGGCCTTTGGGGTTCTACAGATCCAGATTCTAGTTTGGGAACTCTTTATTGTTAAGCTTTATGACATTGGCTATATTATTTAATCTTTCTAAGCCTTGGTTTTACCATCAGTTAAATATTAATGTCTATTTAAAATATTGTGAGGATAAAATGAAGTCATCTGTGGAAATGGCTTAACACAGCACCAGCCACATAGTAAATATATAAAATGTTTGGTTATTCAGTAGTGCTTCTATGGATCAGTGGAATGGACAACATAATTTGTAAGGTCCAGTGGAAAATGAAAAATTAGGCTTCTCTGTACACAAAGCAGGAAAAGGTGCCATGAAAATATTTAATAAAGTCTAAAGATATGAAATTGGGAGAAGGGCCTGGCAATCCACTCCCAAGGCAATCCCGAAACAGTCAGCCATTGAAAACCCTATGAGGGTCGCTAGGAGTCAGATACTGACTCGATGGCACCTAACAACAAAGATATGAAAACCTAAAGCTTTATTTTCCTCAACAATCTTTCTTTTGTTGTAACATAGTCTTTCTTTCTTTTTCCCTTTTTTATTTCTTCTTTGCAGTTTGTTGTTGTAAGGAAGATAAACTACAATTTTAAATTATTTACATGAAATTTATCACTAATTTTTATATTATGCAATACCAGTTTGAAATAAAAATATAAGAGCCTTTAGCCTGTATCTAGATTCATCAGAATTATACAGTATAGTGAAGGATTCTATAGGGAAAATATTAAATAATGCAGGAAACATCAAAAGAAGATGGAAGGAATACAGAGTCATTATACCAAAAAGAATTGGTGGATAATGAACCAGTTCAAGATGTTTCATATCACCAAGAACCAATGATACTGAAGGAAGAAGCTACCTTGAAGGAATGGGTGAAACACAAGGCTCCAGGAATTGATGAAGTATCAATTAAGATATTTCAACAAATAGATGCAGCACTGGAGGTGCTCACTTGTTTATGGTGAGAGATTTGGAAAATAGCTACCTGGTCAACTGAATGGAAGATGTCCATGTTTGTGTCTACTCCCAAGAAAAGGGATCTAACAGAATGCGGAAATGATATCATTATTATACTGCAACAATGGGCTTAGACATTAAAATGATCATGTGCCTGGCACAGATTCAAGGACTATTTCATTCTGTTGTACATAAGATCACTATGAGTTGGACTCTACTCAATGACACCTGATACCACCACTACCACCACCAACACCAACAACAATATCATTAATATCATATCCAAGTAAAATTTCGCTAAAGATTACTCAAATGTTACTGCAAGAAAAACTAAAAATAGAACTGCCATATGAACCAGCTATTCCACTCCTGGTTACATATCCTAAGGAATATTAGTCAATAGCCAAGATTGGAATCAACCTCTGTGTCCATCAATAGGTAAGTGAAAAGGAAATTGTGGCATATGTGTACCATGCAGTTTTATGCAGTCATAAATAAGGAGAAAATTATGGCATATGCTGGAAAATGGGTGGAACTAGCAATCATCATCTTAAGTGAATTAAGCCAGACTCAGAAAGATAATCATCACATTTTCTTTCATATTTAGCTGTTGTTGTTGTTGTTGTTGTTAAGTGCTATCCAGTTGGGTCCAACTCAGTGATGTTCTTACGGTTTTCAATGGCTGACTGTTTTGAGATTGCTTCAGGAGTGGATTGCCATATCCTTCTCCCAATCTTTGCGATGCTAGGGATTGAACCCAGGTCCTCAGAGAATGATAGTGTTTAGCTTAGTTGGTAGAGTGCTTCTTTGCACTATGTAGGACCTAGATTCATCCTCGGCACTGCAAAAATGGGAGAAGGATGTGGCAATCCACTCCTGAAACAATAAGTCATTGAAAAATTCCTATGCGTGATGTTATTAGTTGGACTTGATGGTACTTAACAACCACATAGTTCATGAAAGCAGATGGGACCTAAGTAGGGAAAGATAATGGACTAAAGTAAAAGGGAAGGGGCAAGAAGAAAGAGTAATGAGAGAAAAAATATATAGGTTGCTCTTATAGCAAAATCAAGATGTACATTTATGGATATACTCAAAAAAAGACATGCAAGTAGAAAGGAGATCATTGATGAGGAGGGAGATGATGAAGGGGAGATAATGAGGGGAGATGAGAGGGTAAGGGGGACATGAAAATGAACAATTTACAGTGAAATGCATGTATGAAAGTGTCATAATTAGGCCCATTAAGTTGTACATTAAAAATTACTAATAAAAAGTTTTTTTTTAAGTGACTATAGCTGTAAGTGACTGTGGCAGTATATTGATAGGGAATTGTCAGAAAAATCAAGCCAGATTCAGAAAAGGACATGGAACAAGGAACATCATTGCTGATGCCAGATAGATATTAGCTAAAAGCAGAGAATACCTGAAACATGTCTGTGTTTATTGACTATGCAAAGGTATTTGAATGTGTGGATCACAACAAATTATGGATAGAATGTGAAAAATGGGAATACCAGAGCACCTAAGTGAACTCATGAGGGATCTGTACATGGACCAGAAGGCAGTCATTTGAACAGAACAAGGAAACAATGCCTGGCTTAAAGTTGAGAAAGGTTTGTGTTAGGCTGTATCCTTTTACTGTCCCTCTTCAATCTCTATGCTGAGCAAATAATCCAAGAAATTGGATTTTATGAAGAACATGGCATCAGGATTGGAGAACAGCTAATTAATGAGCTGTGGTATGCAGATGATACAACTTTGCTTGGTGAAAGTGAAGAAGATTTGAAGTATGTACTGATGAAGATCAAAGAACACAGCTTTTCGTTATGGATTGTGCCTCAACATCAAGAAAACTAAAACTTACAACTGGGTCAGTAATCAACTTCATGATAAATGATGAAAAGATTGAGGTGTCCAAGATTTTGCTTTACTTAATTCTACAACCAACACCCATGGAAATAGCAGTGAAAAAATCAAAAGATTCATTGCAAAGCTGTTGCAAAAGACCTCTTTAAAGTGTTAAAAGTTAAAGATGTCACACTGAAGACAAAGGTGCTCCTCACTCATGCTATGGTATTTTCAGTTGCATCATATGCTTGTGACAGCTGGGTAGGAGAAGAATTAATGCTTTTGAATTATGATCCTGGAGATGAATATTGAATATACCATAGACTGCCAAAAGAACCAATAGATCCATTCTAGAAAAAATGCAATCAGTGTCCTCCTTAGAAGCAAGGATGGCTAAACCATGCCTTGTGTATTTCAGACATGTCAGGAGGAACCAGTCTCTGGAGAAGGATATCATGTTTGGGAGAGTCATATCTCAGTGAAAAAAAGGAAGACCCATGGGGTGGAGTCAAGACGGCGAACAGATAACACGTGCCTTCTGTCCCGGAGTAATGGGAAGTCTCGATTAGGGGTTTGGAACTCACATTGAATAGATAGAAACAGTGATAATTTATTTTGGGAGATAGAGGATGAAACTAGGCGTACACTGAAATCAAGGATTTGGCTTTGGAGGAGCTACACAGAGGACAGTAGCGGGACCACCACCATTTTGCCATCACGCAGACCGTGGATAGAATCCCAGAGACAATGATGGGACTTTGCACACACGCACCAATGGGGGCCGGACCCAATACAGAGTGCAACCTTGGCAGCACACTCTCACCCTGCCTGTGGGACACAAACTACAAATTCTGGGTGAGTCATTTTGAGGTGGCACATGGCATCACCATCCATAGTGGCCGCAGAGGGAATGGGGAAACCGGTGTCAGCGGTGCGTGTCTAGAGCTGAGACGTGGCTCCCTCCCTCCTGTTGTGGTGGGACAGGTGTACAGATGCGATCTCCACAGACATACAGGCACACATACACCTGTATCCCAGACACACCAGAGGTGAGCCTAAGTCATCCCACTGCACTGTGGAGAAATCTGGGGTTTGTGGAGGTGACTGAGCCCCACGCAGACAGAGTGCTCCTTTTCGGCAGAGCCTAGTGGTGCAATTAGTCACAATCAGAGCAGTTTTGAGCACGATCACAGCGCACGGACAGACCTGCTACAGATTCCCTCTGGGGCGGTTGGATATCATCCTGACCACAAGAAGATATGGTTCTCCCAAGTGGGCGGAAAGCCCTGCAATAAAAAATCCACAATAGCAGCCATAGTCCCTCCATGCTGTAGGTTTGGGGGCAGAAATCTCTGATTTGGGGAATTGGCGCACGAACTACATGGGACAGGGAGAACTCCAGGGAAGACCCCACAGGTTCCACTGCCTCTCAAACAATACAGTAGACACAGAATATTTCGTGGAACAGTCTCTTTGGGAACTCGGTGTCCCACTTAAACCCAGGACATTGTGGGGCGGTCCACCATTATCTACCCAACACTAAGCCAGACTGCTCTTGTGGATTGTGTGAAAACACTGCCACCCTGAGTTCTGTAGGGAGCACTGCTTCCTGTAGTATCAACTTCACCCGGTGGAACTGGGTGTCCACAGTTCAGATTCCACCTGCAAGAACATACAAGTGCTTTTTTTTTTTTTTTTCTGTATGGGGGTTTGAACCCAGGGTCTTGCGCCTGCTTGTTTTGTGGGTGCTAGACTGCCACGCTGTGCCCTCAGCCCATATTTTTTGCTTTTTGAAACAGGGTCTTGCTGGGTTGCACAGATCTTGGGCTTGCGATCCTCCTGCCTCCGCCCCCTAAGCCGCTGGGATTCCAGGCGTGCACCACTGCACCTGACTACAAGTGTTTTTATATGTATGTGGGAACGTGTATGCATGAAGTCTGGATTTTTTTTTTTTTTTTTTTTTGGTATGGGGATTTGAGCCCAGGGTCCTGTGCCTGCTTGCTTTGTAGGTGCTAGACCGCCACACTGCACTCTGGGACCATATTTTTTGCTTTTTGAAAGAGGGTCTCATGGGTTGTGCAGAACTCAGGCTTGCGATCCTCCTGCTTCCGACCCCCAAGCCGCTGGGATTGCAGGCGTGCACCACTGCACCCGATTACAAATGTTTTTATATGTGTGTGGGAGCATGTATGTGTGAGACTTTTTTCCTCTTTTCTCTTTTTCCTTCCTGTATTTCTTCCTTTCTTCTTTTACTCCCTTCCCTTTTTCTATTCTCCTTCTCTTTTTCTTAAGCTATATATGTGTCTTTGTTTTAATCATTTTTCCCTTAAGTCTAAACCTTAATATTAATTTTGTCAGTAATTTCTATTAGCCTCTGTCCTCTATCTCCTCTTTCCCCCTCTTATATCACCAGATCCCCCCCTTTCTCAACCCACAGAAGAGAAACAAAATCTATCTCCTCCCTAGCCCCTAGCCCCCTTGGAGTTGGGCTGGTGGACTAAAGACAAACACACAGACCAAATAACTGAGAATATACCCAGTTTATAAACTCTAATATGCACCAGAGATTCAGCACCACACAATCTCAAAAGAATAACAGAGGGAGAAGTTCTGCACAATCAGGAGAGACAAATTCTATTTCCCAGACCATATTATGGGCAAACAAAGTAAACCTGCAAAAAACACAAAGGGGCAGGATGGATCTGAAGTCTCCACAGATCATAGCTCCCCAACAAATAACTCCAAGGATTCTCAATTCTTAGAGATCTCTGATTCGGAATTCAGAGTCATGGTTATAAACATGCTAAGAGAAATAAAGACAAACACCACAAGCACACTGGAGATACTTGAAAGGAAGGTTTCTCACTTGGAAGCCGTTCTGTCATCCCAGTTAGAAATGATAAGGAAAAACCAAGCCACTTTGCTTGATACTCAATCTAAATGATCAGAATTGAACATGGCTAAAGAATCCTTTTCATCAAGACTGGATGAATCTGAGCTGAGGATTTCCAATTCAGAAGATGTCATAAATGAACTGAAATACAAGCAATTAGAAATGGAATCAATGATAAAGGTTTTAAAGAAAGATTTCCAGGAGAACTCAGATAGAATAAAAAAAAAAAGAAATTTAAGAATTCAGGGCATTCCTGAAGGAGAAGAAAGATCCACTGGAGGCCTTCACAACCTAGTAAATGATATCCTCAAGGAAAACTTCCCAAAGATCGCACGGGAAATGGATATATACACCACTGAGACTTTCAGGACTCCTTTGAAGGCTGACTTAAATAGATCATCCTCCATACACATCATTGCTCGGATGCTGTTGTTAGAGACTAGGGAGGCTATCCTGCAAGCAGCAAAACAGAAATGCCTTATTACTTATAAAGCAAAACCAATTAAAATTACTGAAGACTTTTCCATATCAACATTGAAAGCTAGAAAGGAATGGACACAGGTGATTCAAATATTAAAAAAAATCTCCAGCCTAGATTAATATATCCAGCAAAATTATCTTTGATAATAGTTGAGGAATATAAGACATTTAATGACATTGAAGCTTTTAAAAGATATGCAACCACCAAACCAGCACTGGAGAGGATTGTAAATCAATTACGACATCCAGAAGAGTTAAGACAACCCTACAAAGGAAATCAAAGACTCTTTAGCTGAGATGAGTGCAACCCAAGAAAGGACCAAAGCAAACATGAATCATAAATCAGTAACAAGTAATGATTGGATATTGTCGAGGTTTTGGCTCTAGCCCGGCTAAAGTTAGGGCCAAACCCTCAACATAAACACGTGGCCGGTGTCGGGAAATAAGGACCTCAGGAGACCTTCAGATGGTTGGAGTAGAACAGGGAAGGTTTATTGGGGTGCTCCCCTTATGGAGAGCAAGGAGCAGGCAGCCCCTATAGAGCAAGGCTCTATCCCTTTAAGTGCTGGCATTCTATGCTGCAGGCTCAGTGCTGGTACAGCTCAGCCTTAAAGGCACAGACACAGCCGCTGGTGTTCAGTTGAGGTCCGATGGTCTTGACTCTCTCGGCTCGCCTTCTTTACCCCCCTCCTTCCCAAGGATGGGAGGAGTTGGGAGGCTCTTCGTGGCTTGCTAGATGCCTTCGGCTCTTCGGGGCCCCTGAGCTTGATCTCGCCGGCTTGCTAGATGGTCTTGCTGGAGTAGGGAGCGCTGGTCCAGGTGATGAGGTTCAGGAGATGGTCAGAGAGGTCAGGATCGGTGGTGCTACAGGGAATGGATAGGGGTCCAGGAGCCCTGCTTTTATAGGGTCCTGGAAGGGTCACATGGTGGGGTTCAGCCAATCGGGGTACACAACTGGCCGGTACAGTGGGCAAACGGACATAACTGCCAAGTAGAGACAGTTACTACCTGCAAGGCGGTGAGGGGAGCCAATCAAAATTATGGTGGTTGAGGCTGGTCAAGCTGGCCGGGGGCCATCTTTGCTCACTCGATGGGCGGGGCTGTTTTGAGTGAGTGAGATGAGCCCTGGGGTCAACCAGGGGTCAGCCCCTCAAGCTGTCATGGGGGACCCTAGCTGGGAAATATTATTTTAAAAATCCCCAACAGGATATATAACAATAAATGCTCCTCAACAATCTCTTTTAATGTAAATGGTCTTAACTCACCAATTAAGGGACAGAGGCAGGCTAATTGGATGAAAAAACACAAACCATCAATATGTGGTATTCAAGAAACTCATCTAACTCACAAAGCATGGAATAAACTGAGAATTAAGGTCTGGAAAAATGTATACCTAGCAGGGGGGGAACAAAAGAAAGCAGGTGTTGCGATTTTAATTTCAGATAGGGTAAATTTCATTCCAAAACTTATTAGAAGAGACAAAGGAGGACATTACATTTTAATACAAGGAACAATCGATCAATAATCAATAATGCTCCTTAATATTTATGCCCCAAACAAAGGGGCTCCTAGCCTCATAAGACAAACCTTATGGAATATAAAGAACTTTATTGGACCAGAATCAATAATAATGGGGGAATTCAATACCCCACTTTTGTCAAGAGACAGGTCATCAAAGCAAAAAATCAACAGAGAAACATCAAATCTAATCTCCACCCTAAACCAGTTGGAGCTCACAGATATATACAGAATATTTCATCCAGACAATGAGGAATACACATTCTTCTCAGCTAGATAGGGTACGTTTTCTAAGATAGATCATGTGCTAGTCCATAAGAACTCCCTCAACAAATACAAAAAGTAAAAATTATCTCCTGTTCCTTATCAGATCATAATGGGATAAAATTGGAGCTCAAGAACATGAATAATTCCAGAGACTTTACAAACTTATGGAGACTGAATAATACACTACTGAACGACCAATGGATTGTTGATGAAATTAAATTGGAATTTAAAAATTCCTACACAAATGATGATGAAAACACATCATACCAAAACATGGATACAGCAAAGGCAGTTTTAAGAGGGAAATTTATAGCATTAAGTGCCTTCATCAATAAAATAAAGAAGAGCCAAATAAATGACCTAATGACACAGCTTAAGACATTAGAAAGCCAACAAAAAACCAACCCTAAATGGAACACACAGAGGGAAATTACAAAAATAAAGTGAGAAATATCTCAATTAGAATCTAAAGAGATAATTCAAAAAATTAATAAGACTAAGAGCTGGTTCTTTGAAAAGATTAATAAAATAGACACCCCTCTGGCTAACCTCATCAAAAAGAAAAAGGAAAAATCTAACATATGAAAGACCACGGGTCCATAACCACTGACTTCAACAAAATACAAAAAATTGTCAGGGATTACTATGAGACACTGCATTCCCAAAAATATGAAAATACAGAAGAAATGGACAAATTTATTAACACGTATGACTTACCAAAATTAACCCAAGGAGATATAACTGACTTAAACAAGCCCCATTACATATACAGAAATAGAAAAGGTAATTAAAATCTCCCAACAAAGAAGAGCTCAGGTTCTGATGGATTCACAGCAGAATTTTACCAAACTTTTAAAGAAGATATAATACATGCCTTCCTCAAATTATTCCAAAGAATAGAAAAGGAGGGAACACTCCCAAATACATTCTATGAAGCTACCATCACCCTGATACCTAAACCAGGAAAAGATTCATCTAAGATAGAGAATTATAGACCCATCTCCCTTATGAATCTAGATGCAAGCATATTTAATAAAATTCTGGCAAACAGAATCCAGCAGCATATGAAAAAGATTATTCACCATGACCAAGTAGGATTTATACCACAGATGCAAGGCTGGTTTAGCATACAGAAATCAATTAATATAATCCAACATATCAAGAAACTGGCAAACAAAAACCACATGATCATCTCAATTGATGCTGAAAAGGCCCTCGATAAAGTACAACACCTTTTCATGATAAAAACACCGGAGAAGATAGGTATAACAGGCAAATACCTTAATTTCATAAAAGCCATTTATGACAAACCTACAGCCAACATTATATTAAATGGAGAAAAACTGAAACCATTTCCTCTTAGATCTGGAAAAAGACAGGGATGTCTTCTCTCTCCTATTCTATTCAACATAGTAATTGAAGTCCTGGCCAGGGCAATCAGACAAGAGAAAGAAATCAGAGGGATAGAGATTGGCAAGGAAGAGGTCAAATTATCATTATTTGCAGATGATATGATCTTATACCTGAAAGACCCCAAAACCTCAACCAGAAGACTTCTGGATCTAATTACTTCCTTCATCAAAGTTGCAGGCTACAAAATTAACACACAGAAATCAATAGCTTTTCTTTACACCAATTCCAAACAGGAAGAGAAGGAAATTTCAGGAAAACTACCATTCATGATAGCCTACCAGAAAATTAAATACCTTGGAATCAATCTAACCAAAGACCCTTCAGATCTCAACAAGGAAAATTTCAAAGCATTAAAGAAAGAAATAGCAGAGGACACTGAAAAATGGAAAGACATCCCCTGCTCCTGGATAGGGAGAATTAATACTGTAAAAATGGCTATCCTACCAAAAGCAGTCTATAGATTTAATGCAATACCCATTAAAATTCCACTGACTGACTTTACAGAAATAGAAAAAATGATCCAAAAATTTATATGGAACCACAAAAGACCATGTATTGCCAAAACACTCTTAAGCTGCAAAACAAACACAGGTGGAATCACAATTCCTGACTTCAAGCTATACTACAGGGCAGTGGTTGCAAAAACAGCTTGGTACTGGCACAAAAATAGGCCTGAAGACATCTGGAACAGAATAGAAGACCCAGAAATACCTCAACACACCTATAGCCACCTGATTTTTGACAAAGGAGCAAAGCAAGTAAACTGGAAAAAGGACAGCGTCTTCAACAAATGCTGCTGGGAAACATGGTTATCCACATGCAGAAAAATGAAAGCTGACCCCCGTCTCTCAATATACACGAGAGTTAACTCGAAATGGATAAAAGATCTCAACATGAAACCAGAAACTTTAAAACTTATAGAAGGCAAGATAGGCAATACATGCCATCATATAGGCTTAGGAAAGTATTTCCTTAATATGACTCCAATTGCTCAAGAAATTGCAACAAGAATAGATAAATGGGATTGCATGAAATTAGAAAGCTTCTGCACAGCAAAAGAGACAATTAACAGAGTCA